>JAPJBO010001597.1:0-36639 GCA_030068145.1 Diplonema papillatum | reverse complement strand
ATGTAGGCATATCGCCGCATGGTCACTTCCTCCCGTAAACCTTACGGCTTCTAATGAACAGTTCGAACTGCGTGGCAGAAAGGCTCTGTCAATCGACGTCTCGCAGTTCCTCCGTCGAAAGGTTCCCCTCTGCCCGACCAATTCTCGGCTGGCGCATGAGCGCACAATCGCTTCGCACGCAGGCACGGTGTTGCAGTTAAGTCTCCGACGACCACGTACTCATCGGTTGCCCTTCGCATCGTGTTGCATATCCATCCTGCTAGGGATTCCGCTTCTGATCGTCGTAGCATGGTGGGTACATAGACGCTTATCACCCTAAGCACCCGTTCCCCTAGCTTGATGTCCGCATAGCAGGCCGTGCGGTGCGATCCCGTTCGCAGAGTGTGCAAATTTTCTCCCCGGATTGAGACTGCACTCCGCGCGATTTCTGTTTCGTCAGCTGCAACGGCTACTACGTTCCATCCCTTGTGCCGCGCCATGTCGTCGAAGACTTGCTTCTGCCGTCCAATTTCACATGTCGCTAGTATGTGGGCTTCGGGTTGTAGGTCAAAGTACGTTGCTAGGTCTTTCTTCCCGCAGGCGTTGCAGCTCACGATTCTCACTTTGCTTCTTCCCTTCCTTCGTCATGATGTACCTGCCGTTGTGCCTCAGCGCTAGGCCTGGCCCTTCGAGCAGCGCTGCCAAGTCAATCCACTTGGGCTCGCTGTCCTTCGGTACTTTGATTTCGTACCCGTTGGCACCCGTGCGAACTACTCTGCCGTCGACTCCCAGTGCGTGCAGGGCTCCAACTATCTCTCCGAAGGGATTGATGCTGCCGTCCTTCCGTCCGTCTTTGGTCTGGAACGCGTCAAGTGTAATTCTCTCCGGGTCGGGTAGTGCCCACGTTGCCAAGTACGCCGAGAGCCCAGCGTGCGCAGCGACAGAGATCAACCTCGTTACATCGGCATCTTCCCGCAGCTGGCACAGCTTTATGCTGTTGCCCCGGAAGAAACCGGCGACGGTGTGTGTGTGAACGACTTCTGGCATCGTCTTCGAATCCTTCTCTTGGGCCGCACACTGACAGCTGTTTGTCCAGAAGCTTTTCAATGTGAGCGAGCTCTATAACCCGTTTTTCGGAAATCGTGGACATGTTGTTTTTTTTTTTTTTGGAGCGCGGGACACTGTACTTGCCATGTTGGTACAGCGGGGCTGCCGGTATCCGGTTGCTTCCGGAGCGGTAGTCCAAAGAAATGCTTCTTCAGCACACTGTGAACGCCTGTCTCACAGCGACACGGGACTGGCCTGCGCGTGACTGCTAACAGGTCCGACCCGGTAAAAAAACCCGCGATGCAGTGACTCTACCCCCTGCATCAGGGTGGATCCGCTTCGTCCGGTCGCGCCCCACCAGATGCAATGACGATCCTTGCCACCCCTCGGGCTATAGAAAAGCTCAAGCGGTGGAAGAGGTCCTGGCAGGCGGCCGAAACGGTCCGGTCTTCACGGAGGGCGTTGGCGCGGGCAATGTGCCGCAGCTCCGTGATTGCTCCTGGGCACCAGGCCCCGAACGTGTCTACAACTAGCGGCACCGCCTTCCATTCCCGCGGGTCTGGCTCATTGGCAATGATTGCGTTGTAGACACGCTCCTTGACGGCTACAGCGTACGCGGCTGCTGCGCCCCCTGGCTCCGCCGCCGCCCGGGCTGCGTAGTGCGGCTGCGAGAGTTGTAGGGGGTACGTGACAGCGACGTCAAGTAGGACGGTGGTGCCATCCCGGACGTAGCTGATGTCCGGGCGCTTGCGCCGCGCGTTAGCGAACACGGCTCGCTCGATGGAAGGACCGAGCAGTCCTCGTCGAGCGAAGTCGGCGACGATGTCACGCAGCGCGTTGTGAAGGCGCGTTCGGCGGCCGCTGCCGAAACACGTCTGGGCGTGCGATCCGTTGACGTCGGTCGCACCGTGCCCGCAAAGGCGGCACTCCCCCGGCGCGGCCGCAATTGGAAGCCCCAACCGAAGCCGGACTGCCACCGCCAGCTCGGCCGGAGACAACCACATTGTGGTATCCGCCTCAGGGTTGCCGTACAACCACGCCGAAGCGTGCTTGCCGGAGCCGCTTTGGATCCGCGCCCGGATCCGGTCTTGAGCCCGGGTCAGGGCCTGACCCTGCAGTTGGCCGGAGTGGCCGAGCTCCTCCGTCAGCGACTCGAGAAGGTTCTTCCTCTTCTCGGTGGCCAAGGCGGACGACCATGCCTTCTGTCCTCGCCCCTCGTACTCGGCTCGTGCCTGCATGACGTCCTGGATCTTCTCCAGGACGGATTCATAGGTTGCAAGGCGCGGGTCGACGAGGGACGCTTGGACGGTGTCGTCCTGCTGCCACGTGAGGTGTGGCAGCAGGGCCGGGGCCACGAGGGCGGGGAGATGCGGCCCCCCGTCCAGCGCCGCGGCGATGTGGGCAATCCCGCTCACGTCCGCACAGCTGTGGAGGCCGAGGCCGCCCATCCTGACGGGGAGTGACGCCTGTGTCCACGACGCGTCATCGGTTTCGATCCCGGTGATCGTCGCGAGACAGGACTGGGTGACGCGGTCGATGCCCGCGTAGTCGAAGACGGGCCCTGTCGCGCGCATGAGGTGCACCACTCCAACGAAGCCGGCACAGAACTTCGTCAGCGTGAGCGCCACGTGCGCGTCAGGTAGGGACGCGATCACCCTCAGCTTCCTCTCGGCGCCCTGTGCCACCCGCTCAACGAACGCGCGGATCTTCTCCGGCGATCCGCACGGCACACCCAGGTGCTCGATCTCGTCGAGGGAGCACGTCTCGATGCCGTCTAGGCCCGCCGGTACCTCGGCACCCGGGGCAATCGCCAGTCTGCACTTGCCCCTATTGAGGCTCAGACCGACTGCTGCGGCTCGCCGCTCGAACTCGCACAGCCATCGCGCGATCGAGTCGAGTTCCCCGCCCGTTACCCCGTCGTCGAGGTAGAACGTCAGGAGCTCGAGGCTGGCCCGGCTCAGCGCTGAGTGGTTGGGCGCGGCCTCCGGCTGCTCCTGAGGTGCCGGCTCCTGTGCTACTGGCCCGGCGCCCTCCGGATCCTCGGGGGCGCCTCGCGGTATCTGGGCCACCGGCGCCGGCGGAATCGGGCCCGGGAGCGCGAGGGCCGGCTCTCCGGGCTCCGCCGGGCCCCCGTGGGCTGGGTCCTCGGGTGGCGGTTGCGCTGGCCCCGGCTCGTGCGGTGGCGGTGGCCCCTGCTCAGGAGGGCCCTCTCCGCCTTCCACGGCTCCTGCGGGGTCCGCGGGCTCCTCCGGCCGCGGAGCCTGAGCGCCCGCCCCCGGGGCCTCTTCCGGCGCCGGCTGGACTGCCGGGCCGACCTGTGGCGCTGCCGCAGCCTCGGCCGGCGGCGGCGGCGGCGCGATGACGTCCTGCAGCGCCAGGCTGAAGAGGAGAGGCCCCAAGGGGTCCCCCTGTTGCACCCCACGCTCGGAAGTGAGCGTTTGGTCTCCAACTTGCAGTATGGAGTGCTTCCCGTATGCCGCCATGGTGTACGCCAAGACCTGGGGGGCATGCCTGCTGGCGCTTTGAATGATCGCCTCCCTCTGCAGGGAGTTGAATGCGTTCGCCAGGTCGATCTGGAGGATGCCCTTGCCCGCCCCGCCTTCCCTGCGGTACATGGCCGCCACCCTACGGACGGCGAGAATTCCCGCGTCCGCTCCGGCCTTCACCCCGACACCGACCTGCCCGCTTCGCAGGAGCACGCTTTGCCCGAGCTCCTTTACCACCCGGTCGGACGCGAGGACCTTTCCGGCCACCCTCCGCAGAATCTCGCCGCAGGCGATGGGTCGGATGCCGCCCCCTCTTTTCACCAGTGGGACCAGCTTGGCCCCGTAGAGGTATGGCCTGGCCGCCGCCGAAACCCTCCCGGACGAGAGGGCCCATACCGCGTCTGCCACAGCCTCCTTGAAGGAGCCGGAGCTGTCCCAGAGGTCCAGCAGGTGCTGCGCAGAGAGCCCGGAGGGGCCGGCCGCCGTGCCCTTCGGCATCTTCTTCAGCAGTCTCCGAACCGCACTCGGCGAGGGCCGTGCCACGTTCAGGCCCTGCATCGCCGGGTCGCCTTGCCACTCCTCGGCAGCCGGGTGGAGGGCCCTGAGCTGCGCCATGGTGGCCTCGTCTGGCGGGGCCGTCTGCGCTGCCGAAAGCGCCGACACCGCCCGCGAGTAACACCGGTCCCGCGCCCGCTTGATGACCTGGCGCACGGTGGGGGCGTCCAGGTCATCCACTGACCTGACCGCCGTCTGGAGCTCGACCCTGTGGTCGTTGTCCTCGACCGGGTAGGCACGCCGGCGCGCGCGACCTTGAGCCTTCCCAGCCGTGATGGCCAAGGCCTCCGACCAGAGCGTCCCGAACAGGCCGTCCCTCCAGAGTCTGACCCGGCGGCGGAGGGCCTCTGTCACCGCTCTGCGTCCTCCCCGAGTGGTGGCCGCCAAGATGAGCGGGGCGAAGGCATATACCCGCAGCCACCCCGCGTCGTCAGATGCCCCCCGGAGCACAGTCTCAAACAGGGCGGCGACCTGCGGTTTCGCCGTTGTGGGGACCCTGTTCAGGGTGGGCACATTGGCCGCGGCTACCTGGGCAAAGGTGAACGGGAGCGCCGCCCCCTGAAACCATCTCCCCGGGGCCGCCTCCCCCCCTGGGGCCGCCTGCCCCCCCGGGGCCGGGGGGGGCGGGGGCCTCCGCACTGGCTCCAGCCCAGCGGCCACTCGACCTTGGTAGGCCCGGGAGCGGGGGCACCAACTGCAATGCCTGCCCCTCCGCTCCCCGGGTCCCGCCGCATCCCTGCAGATGCAGACCGCCGCTCCTCCTTGCGGCCCGGCCGGCTGAGCCCTAACCGGTGGCGGAGGTACCGGTGGCACGACAGGAATTACTACGGGCGGGGCCGCGGGCGGCTCCCCTGGCGGCCCGGGATTGGGGTGGATGTCCCCGTCGCAACACAGGTCGTCTCCTCCGCGCCCGGAGGAAACGACCTGTGCGGCGGCGGAGTCATCCATCCCTGTGGCCGCCCAGTGAGCCTGTCGGCCCCTCCTTCGTGGGCCCGGGTGCCGGGGGACGTCCCCGTCGTCGCACGGGTCGTCGCCGCCCCTTCCCAAGGAGACGTGAATCTCCGGGTCCGGGCTTGCTATCCCGGCCGCGTGCGCCACCCTCACGCTGTCCGGGAACAGGACGGGCGTAAGTGGCCAGCTGGACTGCGGGGGACCCGGGGGTTGGCTCTCCATGGCCGCTCCCCTCCCCTGGCCGGGCTGCGCCAACCTGTCCTTCACCCGCGCGGCGATGGCTCGCACTGAGGCGACCAGGCCCGCGCCCCTCCCCAGGCCCGTGTCGGGCTTCTGCCTCACCGGGGCCGGCGTCCCGACGGGCGATCGTGACGCGGGGCGCTTGGCTCCAGTCGCCGGAGTCCCAAGCGTGGCCCCGCACACCCTCTCCAGAAGGCGTTGGCTCGCCGCGTCTACCGGGGGTCGCTGCTGCGGTTCCGGTGATCCGACCCCCGGAGCGGGGGTGCCGGATCCGCCGCTGACGTCTCGCTGCTCAGAGGCCGAGGCTTGCTCCGAACCCTGCGCCGGCTGGCTCGGCCCGGGCGCCGGCGAACCCGGCCGAAGGAAGCCCCCATCCATCGCCTCGGCCCCCTCCGACAGGAAGCTGGGCTCCGACGGCACGTACCCCCAGGTGAGCCCGGACGGGGGGGTCTCCCACCCTTCCTCGGGGCCTCCCGGCCGTCTGCGGCGCACGGCCGCCGGCGTACCGACCGGGGACCGCGATGCGGGGCGCTTGGCCCCCTGCCCCTGGTGGGCTTCAGAGCCCCCGGCCGGCGCCTCGGCCTGGCCCGGTTGCTGGGCTCCTTCCCGGCAGCCTCCTCCCGGGGGTTCTCGCTGATCGGACCCTCCCTCCGCTGCTGGCGCTTCGGCCGACGGCTGGCTCGGCGGCGCTGCGCCCGCCCCCGCGCCCCCGTCTCCGGGGTCGGGGCCTCCCTTGTCCCCCCCGTCGGCCCGCGGAGCACCCGCCCCCTCTTGAGCCAGTTCGTCGTCCGACTCGGAGCCCGAATCCGACCCGTCCTCGCCCGGTCCAGAGCCAGTCCCGGACTCGGAATCCGGAAAGGGGTTCGCCTCCGAGCTCCCTCGCAGGGCGCTCAGGTCCACCCCGTGCCTGAACTTCCGGCTATGCCGCCTGTCCCGTGCCGAGCTGGCTTGGGCGGCGCCTGCGAGGGCGGCCGGGCCGGCCTCGCCGCCAGCCGCGACGTGGTCGGCCCGGACTCCCTCGCCTCCGGCGGCCGCGGGTTCGGCCTGGGCGGCCGCTGCTCGGTCGGCCTGGTCGACCTCGCCACTAGCGGCGACGGGGTCGGCCCGGACGGCCTCGCACCCGGCGGCGGCCGCGGCGGCAGGTTCAGCCCGATCGACCTCGCCCCCAGCGGCGGCGGGGTCAGCCTGGCTGGCCTCGCACCTGGCGACTGCGGGGTCGGCCAGGTCGACCTCGCCACAAGCGGCGACGAGGTCGGCCTGGACGGCCTCGCCCCGGCGGCTGCGGGGTCGGCCAGGTCGACCTCGCCACAAGCGGCGACGAGGTCGGCCTGAACGGCCTCGCACCCGGCGGCGGCGGGTTCTGCCTGGACGGCAACGGGGTCAGCCTGGGCCTGGTCGCCCTCCCTGCTTGCCGGCAACGACTGCGCCCTGGGACGCCCCGCCGGGACTAGCTCGACGTCCCGAGGAGTCGCCGGCGAGGACGCCGCCGACGACCTCGGGAAGTCCACCTCCTCGTCAAAGAGGCGGCGCCCCACCGGCAGATCGCCGGCCTGGGGGGCCTCGGATGCCTCACGCATCCCAGCGTCCCTTCCGGCCGGCTCCTTTGGCCCAGGGGCTACCGGCGGCGGGAGGAACGCAAACCCCTGGTGGGGCACCCTCGCCGCCCGCGGTGCGCTCGGCACCAGTGCCCTCTCGGCCTCCTCTTGTGGGGCGAGCCCCCGCAAGATCTCCTGCATCTCGCCGAGAGATGCGTCCATCTCGGCGACGTGGGCTACGACGAGCTCGTCGTAGCCCCGACTCGCGGTCTCCCTGCGGTGCTGGGAGGCGTGCTGAGCGGCCTCGCCGGCGGAGGCGCTCAACCGCCCGCAAAGGCCACAGAGGGCCACCACCGGCGTGGCGGCCCAGCTGCGAAACCACTGGAGGTGCTCTTCCTCCAGCGCCTCCGCCTCCGCCTGCGCCCGGCGGACTCTCGCCCAAGCGTCCAGAACCGCGGGAAGCTGCGGTCCCTCCGGGAGCTCGTCGACGGCGTGTAGCGCCGTGGCCTGCACACCCTTGCTGGAGCGTGCAGGCCTCGGCCCGGTTGTCTGTGCTGTGTGTGTTTGTTTGGTTCGCAAAGGGGGGGGGTGGTACGAGCGGTTCGCAAACGGCGCTGTGGGTTTGTTGTTTGAAAAAAAGGGGCGTACCTCCCCCGCGCGCTGGTGCCGGTCCGGGCACCGGGTGTTCCGGCATCTACCCTGCTTGAAGGCAGGGCAAATGGGGAGCAACCGGTGCTCGTACCGGCACTGGCTACGACGACAGCCTGCGCGCCGGAAGTTGAAGTTCCGACAGACTTCCTCCTTCCGGCCTGCGGGCTGCGCCGTGTTCACACGGGTGTCGGCGGCTGCGGCTGCGGCGACTGCGGCTGCGGCGGGAGCGCGTCTTCCCTGCCTCAGCGCCTCGGCGAACGTCGGGACGGCGGCATCGACGGCGGCATCGACAGCGGCGGCGGCGGAAGCGTCCTCTCCCCGCGCGACCGCCTCAGCGAACGTCCGGGGGGCGGCCCGGAGAGACGCGGCGAACGCAGCGGCGTCCGTCGGTGTCCGTGTCGCGGCGGCGGGGCACGCGAACCCCGGCCACCCGGCCGTCGACAGGGCCGCTGCCCCTGCCGAGAAGGCAGCGGCCAGCTCCCGGCTGCCCGTCCCTGCTCCGAGGGCGGCAGCAGCCGTCCCGGCCCCGCCCGCCGGAGCGGGGGGCCCGCCACCCCCCGGGTCGGGGGCGGCCATGCGTGTGTTGGTGTGTGTGTGTGTGCTTTTCTCAACGATTTCGCGTTTTTTTTTTTTTTCCCGACGACAACTAGTGTCAGACTAGCCAATAAAGTACAGAAACTGTAGCTTTTAAATCGTTGGGTTTTTTTTTTTTTTAGTTCGGGCCACCAGGGCACCTTACTCCACTCCTCTGAGGTCCCCTGATGGGGATGGTTGGGAGACCATACAATCAAGTATGGAAGCCATCCTTTACTGCGGAGCAATTTCCGCTAGCAGTACAAGTACTGTGTGAACTAGAGCTTTCATCTGGGAGTTCATCCCCAAACGCCTGGAGAAGTTGGAGAGCATGCAAAAAAAAAAAAAAAAAAACTGGCGTTCACTGTGTGCTGAAGAAGCATTTCTTTGGACTACCGCTCCGGAAGCAACCGGATACCGGCAGCCCCGCTGTACCAACATGGCTTGTACAGTGTCCCGCGCTCCAAAAAAAAAAAAAAAAGCGTAGCAGACCTTTGTCGACAAAGTTTTGCTCGCGATCAGCTTCGATGAAGAGATCCGTGAAAAATAGACCCGGGAATCAAACACTACGTGCGTGGTCCGTGGGTTCTTACAGGATGCAGAGCACCGGGCTTGGAAACCACCCGGTGTGCATTGAGCAGGACGGGCATCGATCCCCTGGTGGTGGCATTATGTTGCTGGTTCACGCAGCAGACCTTTTTCGACGACCTTTTGCTCGCGATCAGCTCTGATGAAGAGATCCGTGAAAAGTAGACCAGGGACCATCCAGTATGTGCGTGGTTCGAGGGTCCTTACAAGATGCAGGCACCGGGCGTGGGAACCGCACCAGGTTTGCAGTGGGAAGGACAGGAATCGATCCCTGGCTGGTGACATTTCTTGGCTGGTCCACCGTGACTCCACGTGGCAGACTTTTTTCGAATTCCTGCTCGCGATCAGCTCCGATGCGAGAAATGGACCCGGAAATGAAAAGGATTGTTTGTGGTGCGTCGGGTTTTCCCCCAGGCCCTACGATACAAGTCTACCAGCATTGTTAGCAGAGACTGCCAGAGTGCAGCAAGCCAGACCCCCATACTGTGCAGTAGTCTACAGGGGGGAAGCCCGGGACAGGCATTAAATGGAAACTTCGATTTCCACGGTTTCCGTTTGCACGCGGATCCACGTCCCGGTCCCTGGCTCGACGAACCACGTACCAACTCTATTATCCACAGATCTCTTCATCGGAGTTGATCTCGAGCAAAAAGTCGTCGAAAAAAGTCGTCGTAAAGGGACTGCGATAAAGCTGACCTGTATCGCGACTGGGAGTTCCCTGAGATGCGCTTTCGAGCCGTCTTCCCCCTGCACGTGTTCGACGGCGACGTCACCCATGCGTCATGGGAAGAAGTGTCGGGCTCCCCGTTCCAGTGGGGGCAGTACTACCTGCACGGGGGGGGGGGGGGGGGGTAGCACGGTGTGAACCTCATGCTGATCATCTGCCTGAAAAATCCCGGTAAACTGTGGAAAACGGCACAAAACCTGAGAAAATAGTCGGAATAGTGACATTTCCGTTGAAAATGCTCTGTCAGCTATTTTAGCTATTTTAGCTATTTTCAGCTATAGCTAGCTAGCCATAGCTAGCTAACAGCTAGCTATAGCTAAGTCTCACAATGCCCCGAGGAACAGCCGCCCGTCCCCGCGGCCCTGGCTTCGTCGCAGGCGCCCGCCGATTCTGTCCCCGCGACGCCCGCACGGGACCCCGGTCAGCCGGACCCTCCTGGCGCCATCGAGGGCCAGCCCACCCCTCTAGTGCCGGCGCAGGCCCCAGGCTCGGGGGACCCAGCAGCGTCGCCGCCACCGGCAGGAACCTCGGCAACCCGGGGCGCCCCTGAGGGGGCGCCGAGCCAGGCGGAGCTTGACCTCCTGACGTTCTTCCTCGATGACGGGGCGGCCGGGGGGGAGCTCGACTCCCTCGGCCGTTGGCTGCGGGACTTCGAAGACAGGGCGACAGCGGTCGGGCTCCGCCTGAACCGGGGGAAGTGCAGGCTGTCCGTCGCCCCCGGCGCCACAATCCCCGAGGCCCTGCAAGGCATCGAGACTTGTCCGCTAGACGAGATTCAGCACCTTGGCGTCCCCTGCGGTTCCCCCGAGAAGATGCGTGTCTTCGTCGAAGAAGCGGCCAAAGGCGCCGAGAGGAAGATGCGGATGATAGCCTCCCTCCCTGATGCGCATGTGGCTTTGACACTGCTGAAGTTCTGCGCCGGCTTCGTCAGCGTCGTCCACCTCATGCGCGCAGTGGGGGCCGTCTTTGACTTCGCTGGCATCGATCAGGCCACGCAGTCTTGCCTGGCGACGATCACGGGCATAGAGACGGACGCATCCGCCTGGGCCCTGGCTTCCCTTCCCGTCAGGCTGGGCGGCTTGGGCCTGCACTCCTGCGCAGATACAGCGGCGATCGCGCACATCGCGGCCACCTTTGACGGCGAGGCTTGCCTGTCGTCCCTGGTGACCCCCTACGTCCTGCCGCACGCGATGCTTCTCAACGAGGACGACACCTTTCTAGCGTCCCTCGAAGACCCGCGCCTTGCACCCTTTGATTCCGTCCTGGAGAAGATTCAGGACGTTCTGCAGGCACGGGATAACTACGGGGGGCGTGGACAGAAAGTGTGGTCCACGACGGTTCACGGCGAGCGGCGCAAGGCCCTCCTTGACTCGATGACCGAGGAGCTTGGCCGGTCGGGCCAGCTCCAAGGGCCGGCACTGGCCCTGAAGCAGGTCCAAATCCGGGCGCGGATCCAAAGCTGCTCCGGCCAGCATGCGTCCGCGTGGCTTTACGGCAACGCGGAGGCGGACCCCAGGCTGTGGCTATCCCCCGCGGAGCTCGCGGTGGCCATCCGGCTTCGGCTCGGGCTGCCCATCGCCCCCATGCCGAGCATCTGTCGTCTCTGCGGGACAGGCTCGGCAGACGTTGACGGAGTGCACGCGCGTAGTTGCTTCTCCGGCGGCCGCCGGACGAGAATGCACAATGCACTCCGCGACGTCATCGCTGACTTCGCCCGCCGCGGGCTGCTGGCCCCGGCGGTCGAGCGCCCCGTGTTTTCGAACACGGAGCGAAAGCGCCCGGACATCAGCTATGTCCGGGACGGCACCACCGTTGTGTTAGATGTCGCCGTCACCTTCCCCCTGCAGCCATCGAATCCCCAGTACGCTAAAAGGGCAGCGGAGAAGCCAGGGGGGGCGGCGACAGCCTACGCAACAGCTGTCAAAGAAGGGAAGTACCGCGGCATCATCGACAACGAGCCAAACCCCCGGGAATGGCTCGCTGTCCCGCTAGTCGTGGACACCTTCGGAGCGTGGTGTCCTGGAGCACTCACGGAGTTGCGGCAAATAGCCCGCAAAAGCGCCCTCCGTGAAGACCGGACCGCTTCGGCCGCCTGCCAGGACTTCTTCCACCAATTGAGCTTTCAGGTAGCCCAAGGGGTGGCAAGAATAGTCATTGCATCTGGTGGGGCGCGACCGGACGAAGCGGTCCACCCTGTTGCAGGGGGTAGTGTCACTGCATCGCGGGTTGTTTTACCTGGTCGGACCTGCTCGCTAGCAGGCCAGCCCAGGTCGCAGTGAGACTGGCGTTCACTGTGTGCTGAAGAAGCATTTTTTTGGGCTCCCGCTCCGGAAGCAACCGGATACCGGCAGCCCCGCTGTACCAACATGGCTTGTACAGTGTCCCGCGCTCCCAAAAAAAAAAAAAATTACTTTATTAATGGTGTGATCCACCCTGGAGTTTTTCCGGGTTTGTGCCGGGTTTGTGCCGGGTTTGTACCGGGGGGGGGTCCGGGTTTTTTATTTTTTGTCTCCCCAGCACCCGCTAGCACCCTTGGTCGTGGAGATTTCAGGCTTCGCGGTGGATTTTGCCACGTTTCATGATCGTCTGGTGCTCGTGGGAGTTTGTCCCGCTCTTTGCGGTCCCTCGCCCTTCTGTTATGTTCAGCCTATGGGCTTCGGTATCGTGAATATTTTGTCGGTTTGAGGCCCCTTCTGTAGCTTGGAAAACGGAAAGAGAAGCAGCATCTCCATCGGATCAGAACGAGGGACAGAAGTTCCCACGCTCAACCCGCTCGGCTGTGCCATCGGAACAGAAGTCGGCAACAAGCGGTTCGGACGGGCGGGTTCCCCGCCCATCAAGTACAACCGGTTTTCCCTCGCCTAGAAGGTGCTGTCGGATGGCTTAAGATGGCCTGAGCAGACTGCTACCTTTGGTTCCGCATCCTTTCAAACTGTGGCTGACCAAGCCGCTGTTTGAGCTCTGCAGGGGTTTTGATGCACTCCAAAATGCGGGTACCAACAACCCCGGCAGCTGGGAGGAATGGCTACCGAGCATGGGTGCGTGGCGTTCGTGGACGCGCAACTGCGTGCAAACAAGCGTCACGCAATTAGCAGAGACAGGTCACCACTCGTTCTGCAGTGGAGTTAGCATTAGCTCAATGTGTCGGGAGCAGTAGTTGTCGACTGAAAAGTAAGCACGTACCGCGGATGCAGAACATCGATGCAGACGATGAGTGCCGCAAATGCAGGGAATTCGAGGCCGTTCTACGAGCAGGCAAGATGGCAAGCGAGAGAGCGTGCCGTGCCTCAGGCAGGTCACTCGAAAACGGGGACCCGAAATGGAAGATTCACCCCCAGGAACAATACCCAGCGGACTGGAAGCGCAGGCAGGCCCGGATGGAAGCATGGGGTGAAGCAGAAGAGACAGAGGAGCGGAGAAACGGGGCCGCACCAGTGGCAGACCCGGACGTTGGGGTTAAACAATTGAAGAAGAAGTGTAAAGACGAGGAAACACCGACTCGGGCATACCGGCCGAGAACAGCCAATCATGGAACCCAGGGCACAAGGGAGGCTACGGCGCGGTGGTGAAGTAACGCTCGCTCGCTAGCATCCGGCAAGAGCCAGCATGACACACGAATTTGGAAATGATGCTTCATTTGGAAACAGCGAGGGCAGAGGGTTAATCTGCTTGTACTAGGCTCCTCGGTTCCCGTAGTATCGGGGGAGTTTGAGGCAATTGCTGGCTGGTGGTCGGTTGTAGTCCGTTGCGTCAAGCACAACCGGGCTTGCCCTCTGGAGGCTTTGGAAAATAGTGGTTCCTGTCTGTCAGAGATGTGCATTCAGCGCTGCAATGGCAAAGCATTCTGGGTACCTTCTGCGGTGGACCTACACTTTCGGTGCCGCCTTACATATTAATTGGTGTTGGTTTTTACTCGACAGGACCCTGGTGCAGTCTGTTTAGCTTGATTGCAGCGATCACCTGCCATAACCTGAAGGGGTGGTGCAAAATAAAAAATCGGACCCCCCTTGAGTTTTTCCGGGTTTGTGCCGGGTTTGTGCCGGGTTTGTGCCGGGTTTGCACCGGGCATATGGATCACACCATTTATTGGTGCTTTATTGGTCTCCCCGGTGAAAGAAGTCCCCAACAAAAAGAAACAACACAACAACAACACGAACGAAGACGAGTGCACGAGTTTCCTCTGACCGCCACAGAGAGAGACAGATCGGAAGCCGCGCCCGACCGCGCAACGTGACACCGACTACCCCTGAGCCGGGGAAGAGCCACCTGACAGCGGCTAGCGCCTTCGTTCCGGCGCGCGTGAAGGCCCACACCCGGCGGAGGGGTGTGAACAATACGGTCATGAAGGCACACGGCGACACCCCGCCCGGCGTGATGCTCCTGGTCGCACTAGCCGCCGCACTGGCAACGCCGCCGCCAAACAGCAACGGCGGCGGCGCAACGAAGACGCTCGACGAGCCCTTGGGGCACGTGCAGGAACCGGGAGGCGGGCTGACGCAAGGCAACACGACGCACCAGCCGAGACCCCCGGTCCAACCCACGACAAAGGCAGGACACCAACGTGACACGCCTCACAGCACCAGGGAAGTCTACAATTGGTCACCGCCAATCCGCCCCTCAACCGTCACCTCGGCCGGAACACAAAACACCAACCCGCGACGACCTAGCAGCCTCTCACGCCACGCCGCAGCCACACCGGTACTCCTGCCTCCCCGGTACATCCTACTCCGCTCCCTCACTCGAAAGCAGCGCCGTCTCCACCGAGACTACGACCGCAGGCTCGCCCGACAGCGAACGAAGCAAGAGGAGGACAACCGCAAAAGGGAGCACAGGGCGCAGATCAGGGAAATGCTCATCTTTGCACAAGTGACCACCCCCGGCGCCACGACTCAACACTCCGCTGTACCTCTCCCTGGACTACTACATAGGGGAAACGACAGCCGACGAGAAAGAGGCAAGAAGCACTGCACCGGCGGGTGACCCGGATCTGCCCGGGCTGCCACCAACGAACAGGCGCAAAGACCGCAGCAACGACGCCCCGACCAGCCAGCTACACCGCATCGCGCCCGAAATCGCTCACCCCACAGCAACGGCATCACAACCGGGAAGCGAGCAAGCGGCACCGTCCACAGCCCCTCCGGGAACGGAAGCACACATAGCGACGACCCACACCGCAGCAGACGAACAACACCCTGAAGGCACCAAGGGCCCCAGCGCCCAAACGACAGCCAGAACGAACTTCTTCGTCCAGGGACTAGACGGCAAACGACACCTCGTCGCAGCTCACCTCGACGAACGGTTAGGGGACGTGCTGGAGCGCCACATGCCAGCGAACTTAGAGGCGTACGTCATCCGCGGCAGTGGCGCCCCACTCCCCCTCGACCAACCGCTTGAGTCAATAGGCTTCGAAAGCGGGATGTCCCCCGGAGTCGCGGTGTGCGCGCGCATGCATGGCGGCGGCGGCGGCGGCAGGGGCAAGGTCCACGTCCGTGTTGTACGGCCAGGCGCAGCACACGCGACGCACAGCGCGGCGGGCGCGGGAGGACGAGGCGGACGAGGTCACGCTGGCGGAGGCGACCCCAGAGCGGGCCACCACGCGAACACAAGTGGCCGCGGAAGCACGAACGTCGACGACAAGCGGACCACGCAGCGGCCAACGCCCGAAAGGAACCAGCAACCAGAGGCCAACAACAGAGACGAGCAAGGCGGGCACAAGCTGTACGGAGGCTGGGAGTGGCCAGAAACTCGTTTCAGGTACGTGCTTCCGTGGACGGAAACCAGCGGCAGGTGGGAAGAAGTCACCCGACAGCCTTACTCGTGGGCGCAAAGCTGCCGATAATACGGGACCCAGCCACCCCGACTCACGTTCCAATCATCAGCCAAGAGTCAACCGATCTAATGGCCGGGGACGAGCCGCAGGGGACCGAAGCCCAGCCGGGGGACGGACGAAACTCCCCGTCGCGGCGCCCGGAGGGGCCAAAGGCGTCGCAACCTCCCCGCCCCCAAACAAACTGAGCCTAGGCCGCCGGCCATCTTCGACGCACTGATCAAAATCGCGTCGAGTAACATCAGGTCGTGGTGGGCGAAGCAAGGGCCGTATTCAATCGAAGAGGTGACGAGAGGCATTCGAGCCCACGCACCCGACATAGTACTCCTACAGGAAACATGGCTGACGAGCACGAAGCCCACACCGAACGTCGCCGGATACGTCGCCTACCGGCGCGACAGGAAAAATTCGGGGAAGAGGGGTGGAGGACTCGTCATCCTGGTACGGAGCTCGTTGATCAGCCGAATACTTCCGGAACTGGACTTTGGCGAAGACACACTCATGGAGTGCTTAGGTATCGAAATAGACCGCGTAGGCCTCCCAAGCGTCCGCATCTACAACGTGTACCGCCCGCCGGAAGACGGGAAAGACCTGAAGATGGATCCGCTAGCCATGAATGAGAGAACCATCATATGCGGGGACCTCAACACACGCCACCCATCATGGTGCCCCAGCAGGGTCGCAAACCAAGCAGGCACGAAGCTCCACGCATGGCTCTCCAGCAACGCGGCAACCGTGTGGAACGAACCGACGACGCCGACGCGGGACGCATCAAACACCTCCCCCGACGTAACGATCGCAGCTGGCCTCCCACACACCATCCTGAACTGGAGAACGGAGGAAGCATGGGGCGCTGACCATCGAACTCTCATGTTCGACATCCCACGCGGATACAGGCACAGAAAGGAAACACCAAGAGCCGGAATCGCCTGGGGTCGAGCAGACTGGAAGAAGTTCACAGAACATCTCGAAAACACGTGTGCCGCATCCCCGGAGGACGAAACAACCGACCCCCACGAGCTAGCGGCCACGTTAACAGGCCACATCCGAGACGCGATCCGCGAGCACATCCCCAAGTCAACTGGGAAGCTGCCCCCGAGGCCGTGGTGGGACAAGACATTGACACCTCTGTCTCGGAGCAAAGACGCCGCATTCCGGTCGTTCCAGCAGCAGAAAACGGAGCACGCAAAGACCGCGTACGAAGAAGCGAGGGCGAGATTCGCGGAAGCGGCGCTACACGCCAAGACGATCTACTGGGGCGGAATCGTCGACAAAGTGAACCGCGGAACAGACCTAGGGCTACTGTTCCGGACGGTCCGCGAAATCGACGGGAAGAAGACGAGTAGCACACTCCCTCCCCTCCGGTCAGGAGAGCGGACCACCACCGACCCGGCCGAGAAGGCAACCCTCCTCGCCAAATATTACGCCAACGTCTGCAAGAAGAAGACGGAACCAACACCGACAACAAAGCCGGCGACACCGTCCGATGAACGCCAGGAAACCACAAATAAAACCCAGCATAACACCGAAGTCTGCAAGAAGAAGACGGGTTCAACACCGACGACGGAGCCTGCGACACCATCCGGAAAACGCCAGGAAACCGCGAACAACGAAGCCGAAGGCCCGATCACTCTAGCCGAAATAGAGAGAGCAGTCGAGAAGCTCAAAGCGAAGGCATCAACCGACCCGGAAGGCCTCTGCCCCCAAGTTTACAAAGCGATGGAGAAGGGCACCCTCCAGGCACTACTGAAGGTAATCAACGCGTCGTGGGACAACGCGACGATCCCAAAGCCGTGGAAAGAGGCTCATGCCATACCCCTTCCGAAGCCGGGAAAAGACAAGTCCGAACCAGCAGGATACCGCCCAATCTCGCTGACGAGCGTCGCGGCAAAGATCATGGAAACGGTGATCAGGGAAAGGCTCGATTTCATCATCGAAGGAGACAGCTACCCTCACGTCCGACCATTCACGGAGTGCCAAGGTGGCTTCCGGAAAGGAAGGGGGACAGAAGAACAGCTGTTCAAGACCGTGACGACCGTTGACCGCAGCCTCCGGGACGAATGCCACACTTGCCTACTCGTGTTCGACCTCGCAAAGGCATTCGACACGGTAGATCACGACAGACTCATCGCGATCATGAAGCGTCGCGGCATTCCGCCGAAGATAGTGAGGTGGGTCGAGGCCTTCTTGCAGGACAGGAAGGCAAAGTTCCGGGTAGAGGGAAAATACGGCGAAGAGGTGACACTCGAAAGTGGAGTCCCCCAGGGAACTGTGCTCGGACCAGTGTTATTCCTCTTGTACATCGACGACCTCGGCGAAAAGCTGTCCACGATGCCGAAACCAACACGCACCAATCCAAATAACGTGACCCCATCTCTATTCGCCGACGACGTGGGGGTAGTAGTGGCTGGTCGCTCGGCGGCAGGGTTCAAAGAAACAGTCCAACGAGTGGTAAACGCACTCTCAACCTGGGCCTCCGAGGCGAAGATGGACCTGGCGTACAAGAAGACGGAGGCTGTTCAATTCCGCCCGATCGACAAGTCTGGCAACCGACCCGCGAACATGCGAAGGAGGGTCCACCCACCTCTGATCACCTTCCCGAACTCGCACCAAAAAGTCACTGAGGCACCAACCGAATTCGGCAGGAAGGCACACGAGCAAGATGGGGCGCTCCGCTACATCGATCCATCCAGCCCACACAACAAGAAGAGGATAGTGTCAATCGGCGGAGTGCCAACGACAACGCAACCGCAATGGAGACGAAATATCCATCGAATCGGGGAGACGGCCCAAAACCCCATAGAGTTCACGGTGGTGTCAGACCTTCAGTGGAAGGACAAGGTAACACTCCTGGGGCTGACGATCGACGACAGACTGAACTTCACAGCTCACATAGATCGCATACTGCAGAGCGCTGGGCGGAGGGTAAATCTGGTACAGCTGGTATCCGGGACGAAGTGGGGCCACAAGACCGAAGTGCTCAGAGCCCTCTACATGGCATACGCCCTGCCGGTCTTAACCTACGGCATGGCAGTCTACATCCGTTATGCATCGAAGAAGGACGTGGACAGGATAGAGTGCCTGCATCGAACCGCACTCTGCGCCGTGGTTGGCTGCAAGAAGACGACGTTGACGGAAGCTGTCCTCACCGAGGCACGAATGCTGCCAATCAGGTCGATAACCGACCTCAGGACAGGCGCGCTGGCGGAAAAGATGGCCACGAAGACCATGTGGAAGGACGTGCTGCATCCGCGACGAACCAACGACACCCTCCCGCAGTCCTTCCTCATCCTCAAGAAGACGGCGCGAACATCGAAGCCACGGCGGGAGAAGCACGCACCAAATCCCTTCCCACCTTGGAAGCCGCCACCAGAGCTCCACATCTGCGCTTCACTTCCAAAGAAGTCGAAAAGCGCCGAGGAAAACCGGAGAAAGGCAGAGGCAGTCCTCGACGGATTGCCATCCCCGACATACATCGTCTGGACGGACGGATCGGTTGCGGCGCTGAAGAGAAGACACGCACAGTACCAGCTGCTCCACGGTACAACCGTAACAACCGACGAGGTCACGAGGTGGGGTGGCGCAGGTCTCGTGGTGTACTACCGCCGAGAAGAAAGCTGGAGAGACGCGACGCCGATGAAAGGGACCCGCCTAAGCCGTCAGGCCGGTAAGTGGGCAACCAGCTACCGCGCGGAGCAAGTGGCGATGAAAATTGCGCTGGAATCGCTGGAGCTGAAACTGGGAAAGAGGGAGGTACTCGAAGGAGAGCCTACCAGCAGACACATCTGGGTGCTCAGCGACTCCAGCTCCCTTCTGAACGTGCTGTCCCAAGGTCCGCACAAACAGCAAGAACGGGACAACGTCCGAATCTGGCAGGCGCTCGAGAAACTGGTTGCGAAGGGGTATACACCAGTACTCCAGTTCGTCTACGGCCACTGCGGACTAGCAGGGAACGAAGAGGCGGACGGGCTAGCGAAGCAGGGCGTCTCGCAGACCGGAGAAGAAACGCAGCCGCCGATGACGGTAGGAACCGCGAAGGCCCGGTACCGCGAGCACGCCTGGGAGGCACTACACGCGGCTTCAATGCGGGAATCCCCGTACCAACCGGGCGGGCCGCTGCCGTACACGCAGTTGGTCCGAGGACGGAAGGTCCCAAAAACGGCACACCTGACGAGGCGAGCCGAGCGCGAGATCCG
The DNA here is from genome assembly GCA_030068145.1 of Diplonema papillatum. Classification (NCBI taxonomy): domain Eukaryota; phylum Euglenozoa; class Diplonemea; order Diplonemida; family Diplonemidae; genus Diplonema; species Diplonema papillatum. Next base: position 17,284 of record JAPJBO010001597.1, on the reverse strand, counting down.
CCAGCTTCGCACGGGACACCACCAACTCCTCAGGAACTGCTACCGGGACGACTGGATGGATCTCGCAGCAGAAGAGAGGCAAGCAACCCGCCCATGCCAGCTTTGCGACGCCACGCCGATCTGCCCCCTAACACACCTTTTCCTGGAATGCAGAATCGGGGGCGACGAGAGAGCGACCATGTGGAGACGGGTCCACAAAGCCATCCCGGACACACCAAGGGAAAAGCCGACACCCAGGGAAAGGCACAAGCTGCTTTGGCCGCTGCTCTTCGAGCTCCCTGAAGCAGCCCTCGCGTACCTTCAGGCCGTGGGGCTTGTGCCGAAGTACGAGGTCTACGAAGACCCACCTGAGCCCGGCACACCGGAACTCGACGGCAACATGGCGGCAGCAGCAACCAATGGCGTCGACAACACCTTCGACCTCGAGGGATCAAGCTCCGAGGATGCCGAAGGATGGGCATAGTTCGGGCCGGGTCGGAAGACTGAGGCGGCAACACACCCGGCACATCCGTGCAAAGCAACCTCACCCGACCGCCGGTGCAGGCGCAACAGGGCTGCTGAGTGCGAAGCGCGAATCAGTACGCTGACGGCGCAGTCCAACACCAGACGCACACACCCGGCACTACACAGTCCCCACGGCCACCGACCAACCGCCGCAAGGCGGCAGCAGTAAACCGGCAGCACGACAACGGAGACGCAGGCGCCGACGAACAGCCGAAGCCCGCACGCCGACACGGACGCAGCCGGTCACCGGACCGAACAGCACCTGAGAACAATAAGAAAAGAGAGGGGAAAGAAAAGAAGGCAAACAAAAGTACCACCGCAGCAGCGCAACAGCGCCGCGACCGAACACGACTACCAACGAAGGGTAGACTCGGTGCACCGACAGCACACCCACCTGACCATAGGAAGGTCCAAAAGGGTGGAGTGAGCACTGGAGCGGTCACTGAGGCAGATAGGTAGCTGCAACACAAGAACAGTGCATTAGCAACCAAAACAAAAAAAGACAACCCTCCGGGCCGAGAGCGGACAATGAGCACGGGATAGAACAGCGTCAGAAACACCAGCCCGGTGTTTCCGACTGCCGGAGACGACCTGGCCAACGGACCGCACCACGCAGAGTGAGCACTGGAGCGGTCACTGAGGCAGACAGGTAGCTGCAACACAAGAACAGTGCATTAGCAACCAAAACAAAAAAAAGACAACCCTCCGGGCCGAGAGCGGACAATGAGCACGGGATAGAACAGCGTCGGAAACACCAGCCCAGTGTTTCTGACGCTGCCGGAAGCGACCAGGCCAACGGACCGCACCACGCAACAGCGCCGCAAAGCGAAACAGAGACAAGCAGCAAGCTCAAAGGCCCCGGAAGGAAGAACAAAGTAGAGGCAGGCGAAGCGCCCAACGGACCGCACCACGCAACAGCGCCGCAAAGCGAAACAGAGACAAGCAGCAACCAAACCAGCCCCCCCCGACCGAAGCGGAGGACCGACTCAACAGGCAAACCCTGGCACGCCAGGGTTTACCAACAGAAGTCAGAACACCGCCCGGAAGGGAGAGCCGCACAACAAGTCCAAAAAATACCCCCCACCAACTGCCGAAAAAGAAATACCTTTCCCTTACCTTGTCCCACAAAACCAGAACCAATAACAACGCCCCCCCCCCAAGCACGCAAGAGAAGCCGAGTCCTGCCAAAACAACAGACAACGTATTAACCCCCCGTTTCAGTGCTACACGCACCACGCTCAACAACAACCCACAAGAGCGAAGGCAGCAGGACGGGCAGCGGCAGCGAAACAGCGCCACGCGCCCGACAACAACAGAAGCGAAAGCAAACCCCCCCCGACCGACACGGAAGACCGACTCAACAGGCAAACCTGGCACGCCAGGGTTACCAAAAGACGTCAGAACACCGCACCGGAAAGGGAGGGCGAGCGAAGGACGAAGCCACAACAAAACCAAGGAAAAACAACCATCACTGCACACAACACGCAGAGCCAAGCAGCATATCAGCAGCGAACCAAAGCAAACCCTTGACAAATTACTATCACAGGCAACTGACAGCGCGACAATCGCCGGAAACACACCGACCGCGACTGGTAAAGCCTGGCACGCCAGGACATCATTACCAGAAGAGCGGCAAGAAACAAGGGGAGGGCGGGCAAGAAACAATCCCACTGAACCCCCCCACAACCATACCAAGAACGAACGAAAGGAAACAGAAAACAAACAAACGCCCCAAGGATGAAGAGAAGGCACAAGGAACCTTAGCACCGTATCCCCAAGCCTAACCCGGGTGCGGTTTCCAAATTTTTGAAATTGAAATTGAAGGAAGAATTTCAAGCACTGTTAACCCCCCTGTACCATAGCCCATCCCCATCACTCTTGCATGTGTCTTGTGTCTCTCTGGCATGCCTTCCGGCCCGAAGAGGCCCGTAAAGCCTGCCCGAAAACTGGAACGCGGCTCTCCGGAGCTGCCAAAAGAATGTGGTGCCTCTTGCAAAAAAAAAAAAAAAAAAAAAATTTTTTTTTTTTTTTTTTTGGAGCGCGGGACACTTTACTTGCCATGTTGGTACAGCGGGGCTGCCGGTATCCGGTTGCTTCCGGAGCGGTAGTCCAAAGAAATGCTTCTTCAGCACACAGTGAACGCCACCTCACTGCGACCTGGGCTGGCCTGCATCTGAGTGCAGGTCCGACCAGGTAAAAAAACCCGCGATGCAGTGACTCTTCCCCCTGCATCAGGGTGGATTCGCTTCGTCCGGTCGCGCCCCACCAGATGCAATTACGATCCTCGCCACCCCTTGGGCTATAGAAAAGCTCAAGCGGTGGAAGAGGTCCTGGCAGGCGGCCGAAGCGGTCCGGTCTTCACGGAGGGCGTTCGCGCGGGCGATGTGCCGCAGCTCCGTGATTGCTCCTGGGCACCAGGCCCCGAACGTGTCTACAACTAGCGGCACCGCTCGCCACTCCCGCGGGTCCGGCTCATTTGCGATGATCCTGTTGTAGACACGCTCCTTGACGGCAACAGCATACGCGGCTGCTGCGCCCCCTGGCTCCGCTGCGGCCCTGGTCGCGTAGTGGGGCTGCGAGAGCTGTAGGGGGTATGTGACTGCGACGTCAAGTAGGACGGTGGTGCCGTCCCGGACGTAGCTGATGTCCGGGCGCTTGCGCCGCGTGTTCGCGAACACGGCTCGCTCGATCGAGGGGCCCAGCAGCCCTCGACGTGCGAAGTCGGCGACAATGTCCCGAAGCGCGTTGTGCAGGCGCGTCCGGCGGCCGCTGCCGAAACACGTTTGGGCGTGCGAGCCGATGACGTCGGTCGCCCCGTGCCCGCAGAGGCGGCACTCCCCTGGCGCGGCCGCAATTGGCAGCCCCAGCCGAAGGCGTACTGCCACCGCCAGTTCGGCCGAGGACAACCACATCCCGGTATCCGCTTCCGGGTTGCCGTACAGCCACGCCGAGGCGTGCTTGCCGGAGCTGCTTTGGATCCTCGCCCGGATCCGGTCTTGCGCCTGGGACAGGGCCGCTCCCTGCAGTTGGCTCGAGCGGGCGAGCTCCTCCGTTAGCAGGTCGAGGAGGTTCTTCCGCTTCTCGGTGGCCAAGGCGGACGACCACACCTTCTGTCCTCGCCCCTCGTACTGGGTCCGCGCCTGCATGACGTCCTGGATCTTCTCCAGGACGGACTCATACGTTGCAAGGCGCGGGTCCGCGAGGGACGCTTGGACGGTGTCGTCCTGCTGCCACGTGAGGCGTGGCCCCAGGGCCTCGGACACGAGGGCGGGGAGATGCGTCCCCCCATCTAGTGCCGCCGCGATGTGCGCAATCCCTGTCACGTCTGCGCAGCTGTGGAGGCCGAGGCCACCCATCCTGACCGGGAGGGACGCTTGTGTCCACGCCGCCTCGTCGGTCTGTATCCCGGTGATAGTCGCGAGACAGGACTGGGTGGCCCGGTCGACTCCCGCGAAGTCGAAGACGGACCCCGTCGCGCGCATGAGATGTACTACGCCGACGAAGCCCGCACAGAACTTCGTTAGCGTGAGCGCCACGTGCGCGTCGGGCAGGGACGCTATCATCCTCAGCTTCCTCTCCGCACCCTGTGCCGCCCGCTCGACGAACGCGTGGATCTTCTCTGGCGAGCCACACGGGACTCCCAGATGCTCGATCTCGTCGAGCGAGCACGTCTCGATGCCTTGCAGGCCGTCGGGTATCTCCGCCCCCGCCGCGATCGCCAGTCTGCACTTGCCCCGGTTCAGGCGCAGTCCGACGGCCGCTGCCCGCCGCTCGTATCCCTGCAGCCAGCGCGCGATCGCGTCGAGGTCTCCGCCTGACACTCCATCGTCAAGGTAGAATGTCAGGAGATCGAGGTCGGCTTGGCTCAACGCTGAATGGCCGAGCGCTGCCTCCGGCCCCCCGACTTCCGGCTGCCCTTGTCCCTCCGGGCCCTGCGGCTCGGGCTCGGCTCCTGGGGCCCCCAACTCGACCGCCGGCGGGATTTCCGGGGCCGGCAGGACCTGGGCTGGTCCGGGGTCGACGTGCGCTATCCCCTGCGGCTCTGCCGCCCCCGGGGGGGGGCCGGCCTGGGCCGGGACTGCCGGTGGCCCTTGAACTGGTGCCAGCTCGCGCGCTGGCTGTCCCTGGGGCGCCGCTTCGTCCGCCGCGACCGGCGCGCCTGCTGGGCCTGCAGGTCCGACTGGTGGCGGCGGCACGACGCCCTCCCCTGGCCCGGGTGGGTCCGCCGGGCCGGCCGGCGGCGCCGCTGCTTCGGCCGGTGGCGGCGGCGGCGAGACGACGTCGTGCATCGCCAGGCTGAAGAGCAGGGGCCCCAACGGGTCCCCCTGCTGCACCCCGCACTCAGATGTGAGCGTCTTGTCCCCCACCTGCAGGATGGAGTGCTTGCCGTACGCCGCCTGGGTGTAGGCCAGGACCTGGGGGGCATGCCGGCTGGCGCTGCGGATGATCGCCTCCCTCTGCAGGGAGTTAAATGCGTTCTCCAGGTCCACCTGGAGGACGCCCTTACTTGCCCCGCCCTCCCTGCGGTACAAGGCCGCCACCCTCCGGACGGCCAGGACCCCGGCGTCCGCGCCGGCCTTCACGCCTACTCCGACCTGCCCGCTTCGCAGGAGGACGTTCTGGCCGAGTTCCTTGACCGCCCGGTCGGACGCGAGGACCTTGCCGGCTACCCTCCTCAGAATCTCGCCGCAGGCGATGGGCCTGATCCCGCCCGTCCTTTTGACCAGTGGGACCAGCTTGGCCCCGTAGAGGTATGGCCTGGCGGCCGTCGGTACCCTCCCGGACGAGACCGCCCAAACGGCATCCGCCACGGCCTCCTTGAAGGAGCCGGAGCTGTCCCACAGGTCTAGCAGGTGCTGAGCTGACAGCCCGGAGGGGCCGGCCGCCGTGCCCTTCGGCATCTTCTTGAGCAGCCTCCGCACGGCGCTCGGCGCGGGCCGCGCCACGTTGGGGATCTGCATCGCTGGGTCGCCCTGCCACTCCTCGGCGGCCGGGTGTAGGTCTCTGAGCTGTGCCAGGGTGGCTTCGTCCGACGGGGCCGTCTGTGCTGCCGACAGCGCAGACACGGCTCGCGAGTAGCACCTGTCGCGCGCCCTCTTGATGACCTGGCGCACGGTGGGACCGTCCAGGTCGTCAACTGACCTGACCGCCGTCTGGAGCTCGACCCTGTAGTCCAGGTCGTCCTCGACTGGGTAGGCGCGCCGGCGCGCGCGGCCTTGTGCCTTCCCAGCCGTGATGGCCTGGGCCTCAGACCAGAGGGTCTCGAACAGGCCGTCCCTCCAGAGTCGAACCCGCCGGCGGAGGGCTTCCGTCACTGCCCTTCGGCCCCCCCGCGTGGTGGCGGCCAGGACGAGCGGGGCGAAGGCGTATACCCGCAGCCACCCCGCGTCGTCTGATGCCGCTCGCAGCACGGTCTCGAACAGGGCCGCTACCTGCGGCTTCGCCGTCGTGGGCACCCTGTTCAGCGTGGGCACATTGGCTGCGGCCACCTGGGCAAAGGTGAACGGGAGCGCCGCCCCTTGGAACACCCTGCCTTGGGCCGCGCCCACCTCTGGGGCTTGGGGGGGCGGAGGCCTGGGTGCCGGATCCTGTCCTGCTGCCACGCGGGCTCGGTAGGCCCGGGATCGCGGACACCAGTTGCAGTGCCTGCCCCTTCGTTCGCCTGCCCCTGCTGCGTTCCGGCAAATGCAGGCGGCCGCCGCGCCTTGTGACCCGACTGGCTGCGCCGGGATCGGTGGCTGCGGCTGCGGCTGCGGCTGCGGCGGTCCGGCGGGGCCCGCCCCGGCCGGGGCCGCGGGAGCGTCTCCCGGAGGTCCGGGGTTGGGCTCAATGTCCCCGTCGACACAGAGGTCGTCCCCTCCTCGCCCGGAGGAGACGAACTCTGCCGCGGGGACGTCCGTGGCGCTGGCCGCTGCTTGGGCCGGGCGGCCTTGAGAGCGTGGGCCCGGGTGGCGGGGGACGTCCCCGTCGTCGCACGGGTCGTCCCCACCCCTGCCCAACGACACGTGCCCCGCCGGTCCCGCCAGGTGCGCTGCCCTGATGCTGTCCGGGAACAGGACAGGCGTCAGCGGCTGGCTGGGCTGCGAAGCCTGGGCCGAGGGGGTTCGCCCCATGGCTGTGCCCCTCCCCCGGCCGGGGGCGGCGGGTGCATGCAGGGCGTGTGGTGGCGCCACCCTGTCCCTGACCCGCGCGGCGAGAGCCCGCACTGACGCGGCGAACCCTGCCCCCCGCCCTTCGCCGACGACTGGCCTCTGCCTCACGGGCGCCGGCGTCCCGTCTGGCGAACGCGACGCGGGGCGCTTGGTGCCCTTGGTCGGTCTCTCCGGCTCGGACCCGCAGACCTCATCCAGGAGGCGCTGGTTCGCCCCGTCGACGGAGGGGTGCGGAACCGGCGAGTGTGGCTCCTGTGCGGGGGCGTCGGGCTCCCCGCCGGCGAGCTCGGGGGAGGCCGGCTGGGGGATCGGCGCGGGCTGGCCCGGACTGGCTGCTGAGGGCCCGGGCCGTAGAACGTTTGCCCCCACCTCCCCGGCATCCTCCGACGGAAAGCTGGCCTCCGTCGGCACGTACCCCCAGGTGAGCCCGGATGGGGGGGTCTCCCAGGGGTCCTCGGAGGCGCCCGGTTGTCTGCGGCGTACGGCGGCCGGCGTGCCGACCGGCGAGCGCGATGCCGGCCGCTTGGCACTCGGCCCCTGCGCTACCTCCGGCTCCACGGCCGGCGCCCCGACCGCCGGCTGTTCAGGTTGTGGAGCGCCCTCTCCTGAGTCGCCCTCCCGGGGGTCCGGCCGGTCGGTTCCTGCCCCCGCCGCCGGCACCTCGGCCGGTTGGCCCGCTTGCGGCGCGCTCGCCCCCGGCTGCTCGGGTCGTGGGGCCCCTTCCCCCGAGCTTCCATCCCGGGCGTCCGGCTGGTCGGTTCCAGTCCCTGCCGGCGCTCCGGCCGGCTGGCCCGCTAGCGCACCGCTCGCTCCCGTTCCTCCCGTCCCGGGGTCGGGCCCCCCACTGCCTCCCCGGTCGGATCGCGGTCCGCCCGGTCCTCCGCCCCCTTGCCCCGGCTCGTCATCGGACTCCGTGGGGGGGGGTCCCGACGAGTCCGACTCCGAGCTAGAGTCGGACTCTGAGTCCGGGAAGGGCTCCAGGTCGCTCGAGACCATGCCGAGCGCGACCCGCTGCCCCCGGAGCCAGTCCGTGACGGCCTGCCCGGCCGTGCCGCTCGCGGAGGGGAGGTCCGCCTGGCCGGCGGCTGCGAGTTCGACCTCGCCCCTCGCGGCGCCGGGGCCGGCCTGGTCGTCCCCCGCGCGTTCGGCCACCAGACCTTGATCGACGGCCGCGACCCCGTCCTGTACGGCGGCTGGGGGCGCGCCCGGGTCTCCAACGACGCCCTCGGCGACGAGGTCATCTTGGGCGGCGGCTGCGGGGTCGGCCTGGACGACTGCCGCGGGGTCGGCTGGTGCGGCGCCTGGGGGCCTGGCCTGGTCGTCCTCTCCCCCTACGGCGGCGGGGTTAGGGTCCGCCTGGGCGGCTGCCTCTGGGCCAGCCTGGTCGCCCTCGTCGCTTGGGGTGGCGAAGATCTCCCCGCCCACCGACTGCGCCCTGTGGCGTCGCGCTGGGGCCAGCTCCTCCCCTCGGGGTGACGAAGGCGTGGAGCCCGAGAACACCCCGTCCTCTCCGAAGAGGCGGCGCCCCACCGGGTCACGGGGTGCGGGGGTGGCGCGCTCGGCCGCCTCTCGCATCCCGGCGTCACCTTCCTCCTGCTCCTGTGCCGACCGCGGCCCCTCTTGCGGGAAGGGGAGCGGCTCCATCTGCTGGTAGGGCAGCGGCCCTGCCTGCTGGAAGGGCTGCGGCCCTGCCTGCTGGAAGAGCTGCGGCCCCGCCTGCTGGAAGGGCTGTGGCCCCGCCTGCTGGAAGGGCTGCGGCCCCGCCTGTTGAAAGGGCTGTGGCCCCGCCTGCTGGAAGGGCTGCGGCCCCGCCTGCTGGAAGGGCTGCGGCCCCGCCTGCTGGAAGGGCTGCGGCCCCGTCTGTTGGAAGGGCTGCGGCCCCGCCTGCTGGAAAGGCTGCGGCCCTGCCTGCTGGTAGGGCTGCGGCCCTGCCTGCTGGAAGGGTTGCGGTCCCCCTTGCAGGAAGGGCTGCAGCCCCGCCAGTAGGAAGGGCTGCGGCCCTGCCTGTTGGAAGGGCTGCGGCCCCGCCTGCTGGAGGGGCTGCGGCCTCTCCTGGTGGAAGGGCATCGGCCCCCCCCGTTGGCAGGGCTGCGGCCCTGCCTGCTGGACGGGTTGCGGTCCCGCCTGTTGGAGGGGCTGCGGCGCCTCCTGGTGGAAGGGCTGCGGCCCCGCCTGCCGGGCGGGCTGCGGCCCCGCCTGCTCCCTCTCGGCCTGCTCCAGCCGCTCCCTGTCGGCCTGCTCCTGCCGGTACAGGTCCTGCATGTGGCGGTAACCTTCATTGACGACCGCCACGTGGGCCGCGACTAGCCCGTCGCGGCCCCGGATTCCCGTGTCCCTGCAGTGCCAGTCCTGGTGCTGGGCCGCCTCCCCGGCCGTGGCGCTTAAAACCCCACAGCGGGGGCACAGCTCCACCACCGGGATGGCGGACCAGCTCCTGAACTCCTGCAGGAGATCCTCCTCCAAGGCGTCCGCCTCCTCCTGCGCCCTGCGGACCGCTGCTCGTGCGGCCAGTACCGCTGGCCGAAGGCTGCCCGGCGGCAGCTCGTCGTCAGCCATGCGCGCCGTGGCCTGCACACCCTGGCTCGAGCGTGCAGGCCGCGGCGCGACAGTCATGCTCCGTGCCTGTGTCGGTTGATTGGTGGTGCGTGGGGGGTGAAACGAACGATTCGCATAGGGGGGGTTGGGAGGGTGCGAGGAAAAACGTACCTGCCCCGCGCGCTGGTGCCGGTCCGGGCACCGGGCGTTCCTACACCTACCCTGCACGAAGGCAGGGCAGACGGGGAGAAGCCTGTGCTCGAACCTGCACCAGCTCCGTTTGCATCCCGCACGCCGGAAATTAAAATCCCGGCATACGGGTGCCGGGTCCGCGCGGGGTGCGGCGGGGGCGGCGGCGGCGGCGGCGGCGGCGGCGGGTGCTTCGGCGGCGGCGGCGGCGGCGGCGGGTACATCGGCGGCGGCGGGTCCTGCGTCGGCAACGGGCGGAGCGGCCAACACGTCGGCGAACGTCCGTCCGGCTCGCCGGAGCGACGCGGCGAACGCAGCGGCGTCCGGCGCCCGCTCGGGCCTCCCTGTCGCGGCCGGGTTCGCGCGACCCGGCCCTGCTCCCGCTCCGAGGGCGGCAGCAGCCGTCCCGGCCCCGCCCGCCGGAGCGGGGGGCCCGCCACCCCCCGGGTCGGGGGCGGCCATGCGTGTGTTGGTGTGTGTGTGCTTTTTCTCAACGATTTCGCGTTTTTTTTTTTTTTTTTTTTTGGTAACTGAGGGGGGAAATGCATGACGCACGACCACAAGCCGGACCAAACTTGTGAGTGTGGGACTGTCCGTTTTTCCGTCGGGACTTACCCACTAAAACCACCTAACTCAGAGATTCGAGAGATGCAGAGGGTGCTACCCACGGTTCTCACCGTGTACGCGGCGCGATGGAGGGGCCACCCTCCACGCGGGACTTGGCCAGTCCTTGCGCTGTCTGCCGCAGGGGTGCCCGGTGGCTAGCCGGATCTTGCGTCGGAACCCCTGCGCTCGCTGTGGCGCGGCTTGGCGGTCCCCAATTCCGTTTTTCTACGGTCGTTGGGGTACCTGGTGATCGTCCAGTCTGGGCGAGTCCGGTTGAACCGGCAGACTGTGGCAAGGGTACGATCACGCCGCTCAACTCACTCGGGGAGACACCCTCCACAAGCGACCGGCTTGCGACCGGTCTGGGAGAGTGCCTCGGGTGAGGTTGCTGCTGCACCTGGGTGTTTTGGGCGCTCTTGCTCAGGCTGGGGTCCTGAGGGCGGGCTTTTTTGGGGCAGTATTTCTCACCCAGGAGTATGGAGCAGGGGGGGTCTTTTCGCTTCAGCCGGGGCGGTGGCTGATGGGCGGCGATTATTATTATTTCTGGGGGGGAGGGAATTTTTTTTTTTTTTTTTTTTTTGGAGCGCGGGACACTGTACAAGCCATGTTGGTACAGCGGGGCTACCGGTATCCGGTTGCTTCCGGAGCGGGAGCCCAAAAAAATGCTTCTTCAGCACACAGTGAACGCCAGTCTCACTGCGACCTGGGCTGGCCTGCTAGCGAGCAGGTCCGACCAGGTAAAAAAACCCGCGATGCAGTGACACTACCCCCTGCAACAGGGTGGACCGCTTCGTCCGGTCGCGCCCCGCCAGATGAAATGACTATTCTTGCCACCCCTTGGGCTACCTGAAAGCTCAATTGGTGGAAGAAGTCCTGGCAGGCGGCCGAAGCGGTCCGGTCTTCACGGAGGGCGCTTTTGCGGGCTATTTGCCGCAACTCCGTGAGTGCTCCAGGACACCACGCTCCGAAGGTGTCCACGACTAGCGGGACAGCGAGCCATTCCCGGGGGTTTGGCTCGTTGTCGATGATGCCGCGGTACTTCCCTTCTTTGACAGCTGTTGCGTAGGCTGTCGCCGCCCCCCCTGGCTTCTCCGCTGCCCTTTTAGCGTACTGGGGATTCGATGGCTGCAGGGGGAAGGTGACGGCGACATCTAACACAACGGTGGTGCCGTCCCGGACATAGCTGATGTCCGGGCGCTTCCGCTCCGTGTTCGAAAACACGGGGCGCTCGACCGCCGGGGCCAGCAGCCCGCGGCGGGCGAAGTCAGCGATGACGTCGCGGAGTGCATTGTGCATTCTCGTCCGGCGGCCGCCGGAGAAGCAACTACGCGCGTGCACTCCGTCGACGTCTGCCGAGCCTGTCCCGCAGAGGCGACAGATGCTCGGCATGGGGGCGATGGGCAGCCCGAGCCGAAGCCGGATGGCCACCGCGAGCTCCGCGGGGGATAGCCACAGCCTGGGGTCTGCTTCAGCGTTGCCGTAAAGCCACGCGGACGCATGTTGGCCGGAGCAGCTTTGGATCCGCGCCCGGATTTGGACCTGCTTCAGGGCCAGCGCCGACCCTTGGAGCTGGCCTGACCTGCCCAGCTCCTCAGTCATCGAGATGATGAGGGCCTTGCGCCGCTCGTCATGAACCGTCGCGGACCACACTTTCTGTCCACGCCCCCCGTAGTTATCCCGTGCCTGCAGAACGTTCTGGATCTTCTCCAGGACGGAATCAAAGGGTGCAAGGCGCGGGTCTTCAAGGGACGCTAGAAAGGTGTCGTCCTCGTCGAGAAGCATGGCGTGCGGCAGGACGTAGGGGGTCACCAGGGACGACAGGCAAGCCTCGCCGTCAAAGGTGGCCGCGATGTGCGCGATCGCCGCTGTGTCTGCACAGGAGTGCAGGCCCAGGCCGCCCAGCCTGACGGGAAGGGAAGCCAGGGCCCAGGCGGATGCGTCCGTCTCGATGCCCGTGATCGTCGCCAGGCAAGACTGCGTGGCCTGATCGATGCCAGCGAAGTCGAAGACGGCCCCCACTGCGCGCATGAGGTGAACGACGCTGACGAAGCCGGCGCAGAACTTCAGCAGTGTCAACGCCACATGCGCATCCGGGAGGGAGGCGATCATCCGCATCTTCCTCTCGGCGCCTTTGGCCGCTTCTTCGACGAAGACGCGCATCTTCTCGGGGGACCCGCAGGGGACGCCAAGGTGCTGAATCTCGTCCAGCGGACAAGTCTCGATGCCTTGCAGGGCCTCGGGGATTGTGGCGCCGGGGGCGACGGACAGCCTGCATTTTCCCCGGTTCAGGCTGAGCCCGACCGCTGTTGCTCTGTCCTCGAAGTCCCGCAGCCAGCGGCCGAGGGAGTCGAGCTCCCCCCCGGCCGCCCCGTCGTCGAGGAAGAACGTCAGGAGGTCAAGCTCCGCCTGACCCAGCGCCCCCTCAGGGGCGCCCCGGGTTGCCGAGGACCCTGCCGGTGGCGGCGACGCTGCTGGGTCCCCCGAGCCTGGGGCCTGTGCCGGCACTGAAGGGGTGGGCTGCCCCCCGATGGCGTCGGGAGGCTCCGGCTGACCGGAGTCCCGTGCGGGCGTCGCGAGGGCAGAATCGGCGGGCGCCTGCGACGAAGCGAGGGCCGCGGGGACGGGCGGCTGTTCCTCGGGGCTCGGCGGAACAACGACATCGTGCAAGGCGAGGCTGAAAAGCAGCGGTCCCAAGGGGTCTCCTTGTTGGACTCCGCACTCGGAGGAGATCCCCCGGTCGCCCACCACTAGCGCGGAGTGTTTCTCGTACGCTGCCAATGCGTACCCCAACAGCTGGGGGGCGTGACGGTTGACACTGCGGATGATCGCTTCCCGCCGAAGCATGTTGAAGGCGTTCGCGAAGTCGATCTGCAGTATCCCCCGGTCCGTCACGTCTCTGTCGCGGTACAGGGCCGCGACCCTGCGAATGGCGTGCACGCCTGCGTCGGCCCCCGCCTTGACACTGACGCCGACTTGCCCACTCCGCAGGAGGACGTTCGCCCCCAGGTCCTTGATTGCCCGGTCGGATGCGAGGACCTTGCCGGCCACCCGGCGCAGGATCTCCCCACATGCAATGGGCCTGATGCCGCCGGACTTCTTAACCAACGGGACGAGCCTCGCCCCGAACAGGTACGGCCGGGCGGCTGCAGCCACTCTACCGGAAGAGAGGGCCCAGACCGCGTCTGCCACTGCCTCTTTAAACGACCCGGAAACGTCCCACAGGTCGAGGAGGTGCTGCGCAGACAGGCCGGACGGGCCGGCGGCGGTGCCTTTCGGCATCTTCTTCAGCACCCGGCGGATGACGCCCGGGGAAGGTCTCGCAACGGCCACGGGCCGCAGGCTGCGGTCGTCAGGCAGCTCGGGGGCTGGGGGGTGCAGTTCCATAAGGGCCGCCAGCGTGGCGTCGTCCGCCGGAGCAGTCTGCGCCGCGGAAAGCGCAGAGACGGCCCGCGAGTAACATCGGTCGCGGGCCCGCCGGAGGACCTGCCTCACAGTGGCCCCGTCCAGGTCGTCCACGGACTCGACATCCGTTTGCAGCTCGAGCCTGTTGTCGGCGTCGTCTGCAACCGGGTAGGTTCGCCGGCGCGCGCGGCGATCGGCCTTCCCGGCTGAGACGGCCCGGGCCTCATCCCACAGGGTGTCCAGCTGCCCGGCCCTCCAAAGGCGGACGCGGCGGCGGAGGGCCTCCGTCACCGCTTTCCGCCCCCCCCGGTGGGTGGCCGCGAGGACGAGGGGGGCGAAGGCGTACGCCCGCAACCACCCGGCATCATCGGTGGCTGCCCTGAGGACGGTCTCGAAGAGAGCGGAGACCTGCGGCTTTGCGGCTGCCGGCACCCGTTCCAGAGTGCGAATGCCGGCAGTCGCAACCTCTTCGAACGTGAAGGGGATTGCTCCCCCCCGATGGCCGTCTTGGCCCGCGGCCCTGGGAGCGCCCCCGGATGGCTCCACGGGAGTCCGAGGCGGGATCGCCGCCGGCTCCCTCCCGCCAGCCACGGCTTCCCGGTAGGCCTTGGAGCAGGGGCACCACATCCGGTGTCTGCCTCTCCGTTCCCCGGTCGTGCGGCAGATGCAGACGGGCGCAGGTGCCCCCTGCGACCCCGCTGCGCTCTGCAGACTGGCCGGTGCCGGTTCAGCGACCGTGGGGGCCGGGTCCTGAGCGTCGCTGGCTGCCGGCCCTGGGTTGGGGTGGATGTCCCCATCCACGCAGAGGTCGTCGCCGCCCCGTCCTCGCGAGAGGACGCGGACGGCCTCGGGGCCGCACCCTCCAGAGGGGCCCCCCGGCAGCGGCCCCGGGTGGCGCTGGACGTCCCCGTCATCGCAGGGGTCGTCCCCCCCCCTTCCCAGGGAGACGTGCACGTGGGGGGGCGCTGGGGCGTGGGCGGCCCGGACGCTGTCCGGGAAGAGGACAGGCGTCAAGGACGCGGAGGACGAAGCCGGGGGACTTCGCCTCGCCGCCGTGCCTCTCCCCCGGCCGGCCGAAGCAGGGGCCGGTCCCGAAGGGCTGCGCCGCCCAGCCGCCAGCCGAGCGGCCAAGGCCCGGGCCGCCGCCGCTATACCGGCGCCCCGGCCTCGCCCCATACCCGCGAACGACTTCCGCCTGACGGAGGCCGGAGTCCCCACTGGCGACCGGGACGCGGGGCGCTTAGCAGGGGTACCCGGTGTTCCGCAAACAGCGTTCAGCAAGTTCTGACAAGCTTGGCTGACGGGTGGGCGCGGGTCTGGCGAGCAGGCTGCCCCCGCCGGGGTGTGAGCGTTGCCGCCCGGCCCGGCCGCCGTCTCTGACGGCCCTCCCGGCCCCGGCGCGGGGGGACTGGGGCACGGGAGGTGCGCCCCCTCCCAAGCACTGCCCCCTGTCGGGAACGACGCTTCCGACGGTGTGCCCCACGTTAGGCCGGAAGGGGGCGTCTCCCATCCGGCGAGGGGGTCTTCGGCGCTGTGGGGCTGCTTGCGGCGCCTGGCCGCCGGCGTGTCGACCGGCGAGCGCGACGCCGGGCGTTTGTCGCCGGGGACCAAGCCAGCCCCCGAAGTGCCGGGCTCGACCCCCGGGGACGGGCCGTTCCGGGCAGGCCCGGCCCCCGCGACCGGCGGCAAGCCGGCTCCGGAGCCCCCCTCTCCGGGGCTGGCTTCCGCTGGGGCCGCGGCCAGGCCGGACCTGTCGTTCGCGGCCGACCCGTTCCCGAGGCCGGCCTCCGAGGGTGCCTCCGGTTGACCGGGTTCGGCGCTCGCGTCCGGCGCGTCGCTCGCCGGCTGGCCCGCCTGCGACGAGCCGCCCCCGGGCCCCCCGTTGCCGGAGCCGCCCCCGTCGCGGCGTTCGTCGCCTCCGCCGTGGCCCCCCCCGTCGCCCGACGTGCCCGACTCCGAATCGACATCAGAGTCCGACTCGTCGGAGTCCGGGAAGGGCTCAGCCGTCGAGGACCCGCCGGGCGCAGTCGGGTCCGCGGCGTGACGGAACCGACGACGCTCCCGCCGGAGCTTACGCTCCGCGGTCTGGGCGTCGGCTGCCCCGACGCCAGCCCGCCCCGCCGGCGCTCCGGCGGGTTCGACCTGGTCGGCCACCCCGATAGCGTCGGGGGAACCAGCCTGGTCTGCCACGTCGCGAGCTGCGCCGGCTGCGACCGGGGCGGCCTCCCTGTGGGGCGCGGCGAGACCCACCGGGTCGCCCTCGCCACACGCGGCGGCGGGGACCACCTGGTCAGCCCCGCCTAGCCCGGCAGGGACCGCCTCACCCCCCACGTCCCCGGGCAGCGACAGTGCCCTGGGCCGGGACGCAGGCGGAGGCAGGCTCACGTCCCGAGGGGAAGCAGGGGACGACGCCGTCCTGTTCGACGCGCTGACGAACAGGACACGGTCGCAAGCGGGGGCCATGGATGCCTCGCGCTCGAAACCGGCCCCCTCTCCCTGCTCCGCCCCCCTCGGAGCAGGGTGAGGGGCGGCGGGGCCCGCCTGCAGGACGGGCTGGAGCGGGGCCCCGAAAGGGCCCGGTGCCGCGAACGGGAAGCCCTGTTGGGGGCCACCCTGAGCCGGCTGGGCCTGGGGCCTCTCCGCCTGCCACCGCAGGCAGAGCTCGCGCATGTGGCGGAGGCCCCCGTCTCCCACCGCCACATGGGCCACGACGAGCGAGTCGCGGCCCTGGGTCACGGCATCCTTGCGATGCCGGGCCCGGTGCTGGGCTTCCTCCCCGGCGGTGGTGCTGAGCCTACCGCACACGAGGCAAAGAGCCTCCACCGGGGTAGGGGCCCAGCTGTTGAACTCGCGGAGGAGCTGGGCTTCCAGCTCCTCCGCGCGTTCTTGCGCCCGGCGGACCTCCCGCCGGGCGGCCAGCACCTGCGGGAGCAGCGGGCCCTCCGGCAGGTCGTCGTCCGCGTACGGGCCCGCGGCCTGTACGCCCTGGCTGCGCCGAGCTGGCGCAGCCGTCGACCTCGTTGCCTGTTGTGTTGGTTGATTGCGAGGGGGGTGGAAGGAACGGTTGGGGTATTGGGGGTGAACAGGAAAGCGTACCTGCCCCGGGCGCGGGTGCCGATTCGGGCACCTGGCGTCCCTGCATCTGCCCCGCTGGAAGGCCGGGCAGACCGGGAGAAGCCGGTGCACGTACCGGCACTGCACCCGACGGCAGCCCGCGCGTCGGAAGTTGAAGTCCCTGCAGACTTCACCTTCCCGCGCGGATTGCGCCGGGTGCACCCGGGCCCGGGGGACGGCTGCGGCGTCATCGGCGGCGGCGGCGGCGGCGTCGTCAGCGTCGGCGGCGGCGGCGTCGTCAGCGGCGGCGGCGTCGACAGCGGCAGCGGGAGAGCTCCGCCTGAGTGCCTCCGCAAACGAGCGGGGCAGCGGAACCGGGCCAGCGGACGCGGCGGCGTCCGCACTCCTACCGGCGGCAGGGGCCGCCTGCCCCTGACCACCCGGTGGCGTCCGGGGGGGCCGATCCCCCCCCGGGGACGGCGGCATTTTCTCAACGGGTTTGCGGGTTTTTTTTAAAGAAAGGGGTGCCTCTTGCAAAAAAAAAAAAAAAAAAGATTTTTTTTTTTTTTTTTTTTTTTAGTTCGGGCCACCAGGGCACCTTACTCCACTCCTCTGAGGTCCCCTGATGGGGATGGTTGGGAGACCATACAATCAAGTATGGAAGCCATCCTTTACTGCGTCTTACAGATTCTTTCTGTACTTTATTGGTGGCTTACCGTGGTCACCCATAAACCTCCCTCGGGTTTGTGAGGAAAGCGGTACCGGTCTCCCCGGTGAAAGAAGTCCCCAACAAAGGAAACACACCAAACACACCAAAGACGCGTGAACGGAAGGTCTCCTCG
>JAPJBO010001596.1:0-36666 GCA_030068145.1 Diplonema papillatum | reverse complement strand
GTCGTGTTTTAACCACGACAGTGACCAGCCTGCACCGTCGTGTTGTTAACCACGACTGTGACAGCCTGCACCGTCGTGTTGTTAACCACGACAGTGACCAGCCTGCACCGTCGTGTTGTTAACCACGACAGTGACCAGCCTGCACCGTCGTGTTGTTAACCACGACAGTGACCAGCCTGCACCGTCGTGTTGTTAACCACGACAGTGACCAGCCTGCACCGTCGTGTTGTTAACCACGACAGTGACCAGCCTGCACCGTCGTGTTGTTAACCACGACGGTGACCAGCCTGCACCGTCGTGTTGTTAACCACGACAGTGACCAGCCTGCACCGTCGTGTTGTTAACCACGACTGTGACCAGCCTGCACCGTCGTGTTGTTAACCACGACAGTGACCAGCCTGCACCGTCGTGTTGTTAACCACGACAGTGACCAGCCTGCACCGTCGTGTTGTTAACCACGACAGTGACCAGCCTGCACCGTCGTGTTGACGGTGACCAGCCTGCACCGTCGTGTTGTTAACCACGACTGTGACCAGCCTGCACCGTCGTGTTGTTAACCACGACAGTGACCAGCCTGCACCGTCGTGTTGTTAACCACGACGGTGACCAGCCTGCACCGTCGTGTTGTTAACCACGACAGTGACCAGCCTGCACCGTCGTGTTGTTAACCACGACAGTGACCAGCCTGCACCGTCGTGTTGTTAACCACGACGGTGACCAGCCTGCACCGTCGTGTTGTTAACCACGACAGTGACCAGCCTGCACCGTCGTGTTGTTAACCACGACTGTGACCAGCCTGCACCGTCGTGTTGTTAACCACGACAGTGACCAGCCTGCACCGTCGTGTTGTTAACCACGACGGTGACCAGCCTGCACCGTCGTGTTGTTAACCACGACAGTGACCAGCCTGCACCGTCGTGTTGTTAACCACGACAGTGACCAGCCTGCACCGTCGTTGTTGACGGTGACCAGCCTGCACCGTCGTGTTGTTAACCACGACAGTGACCAGCCTGCACCGTCGTGTTGTTAACCACGACAGTGACCAGCCTGCACCGTCGTGTTGTTAACCACGACAGTGACCAGCCTGCACCGTCGTGTTGTTAACCACGACGGTGACCAGCCTGCACCGTCGTGTTGTTAACCACGACAGTGACCAGCCTGCACCGTCGTGTTGTTCACCACGACAGTGACCAGCCTGCACCGTCGTGTTGTTAACCACGACTGTGACCAGCCTGCACCGTCGTGTTGTTAACCACGACGGTGACCAGCCTGCACCGTCGTGTTGTTAACCACGACTGTGACCAGCCTGCACCGTCGTGTTGTTAACCACGACAGTGACCAGCCTGCACCGTCGTGTTGTTAACCACGACTGTGACCAGCCTGCACCGTCGTGTTGTTAACCACGACGGTGACCAGCCTGCACCGTCGTGTTGTTAACCACGACAGTGACCAGCCTGCACCGTCGTGTTGTTAACCACGACAGTGACCAGCCTGCACCGTCGTGTTGTTCACCACGACAGTGACCAGCCTGCACCGTCGTGTTGTTAACCACGACAGTGACCAGCCTGCACCGTCGTGTTGTTAACCACGACGGTGACCAGCCTGCACCGTCGTGTTGTTCACCACGACGGTGACCAGCCTGCACCGTCGTGTTGTTAACCACGACGGTGACCAGCCGCCCGCGTACTTGTCAGGAACTGCCGACACACAGGGTTCAAATGCAAGGGCTTCCAGCTCGTTGATGTGAAGGCCCTGTTCAAAGTATGCGATCGCAGACATGCCCCTTTCCGCGCAACACCCAGCACCGTCGTGTTGTTAGCCACGACGGTGACCAGCCGCCCGCGTACTTGTCAGGCACTGCCGACACACAAAGTTCAAATGCAAGGGCCTCCAGCTCGTTGATGTGAAGGCCCTTCTCTTTCCTGGACCACCTCGAGCCCGGAACTTCGATCGCGTTGGTGGCGACGTCAACCAACACGCCGCCCTATCCCTCGAGACTTGCGTCCACAAACACGGTGAGCGACGGCACTCGGGCCGCCTTCGGCATTCTCGCTTCTACAACACCGCGCGAACCCAGCCGTCGAATAGCCAGCTTTCGTTTTCCGAATCGATTGGAATCCGGTGCCCAACACCTTCCTGGTGAGTGGTTCGTTTCCGACTAGCATTCCCACGATGAATCGACAGAAAATGCGGCAAATACCTATCCTCACGCCGAACACGTCTGGCCAGAACCGCTTCTTTCCAGAAGGCAGATCCTCAGTCGCTTGTTCCATTCCGTACTTCAATCACGCTCTTCTCCGACTTTCGACAAGTGCGCAATACTATTATAGGTAAATCTCGCTGGGTGGTCACCACCAGCCACTCGAGCCAATTTACCACCCAAGCCAGTTAGTCACTCGAGCTAGTTAGCCATTCCAGCCAGTAAACCACTCACTGCCACTCAAGCCAGTCATTCACTCGAGCTAGTTAGCCACTCCAGCCAGTAAGCCACTCACTGCCAGCCAGTTAGTCACTCGAGCTAGTTAATGACCGACCAGGTAAACCTTGGGACACCTGGGTATGTAGGGCTAGCAGCACATCCTACAGCCCGTGCCGCTGCCACAGGATGCCACCACTCGTAGAGAGGACCACCACTCGCAGCGAATAAAGGCGCAGCAGGATTTATCCAGCAACGTGGCTGGTGCTTCTCACTGGCCCCGTTCCACGCCAGCGTCCTCCTCCAAACCCTCACACTGTCAACTGTCTTTTCTTCGTCTCTTTCTCTCTCTTTTTCCTACGTATAAGGAGGCGAGGTTTGGCGCGGCAGGTTCCCCCCCGAGACGGGAAAACAACTAAGGTTCGAGCTGTTGCTGGCGGGGGCATCAAGACCGACAAATCCGCGGGTTTACAGTGGGCGCTCCATGGTGCGCGGACGATACAGTATGCAGCCAAACATTTCGTTCATCATTAAATACGTAAAAGGATGAGGTCATAGGGGTAGCGGGATGGGGCTGCCCTTCCGTGTGGCAGGAGTTTGCCTCTTGTTCGCACCCGCCGTCCACGCTCAATCGTGTACGGACGATACAGTATGCGGCGGCGGAGAATGCGACGGCGATGCGTTCTGCACGGTGCCAGAGGTCATATATAGCAACGGTGATCGCACTGTCGACTACTTCTTTGTGAGGTCTCCCTTGGCGCCTTCTTACGAAGCCGCAAATCGAAGGTGCGGGTACATTGCACCAAACGGCAGACTGGCTCGCATATTGTACGAAGACGAAAACATTCGCTTGAATACCTTGTACAACGCACGGCACCTTCTCGTGGATGGTACTGATATTGAAGAGGAAGGCGTATGGAGATGGATGGATGGTACTGTGTACTTCAGGATGAACGGCACCGTCTGTGAACAAGCATATTGCGCTTGGGAACTGTTCCGTGTCAATACAGACCCTGTCAACGATGAAGATTACATGGCGTTCTTTTATTCCAATTGGAACGACGTCACACCAGACACGTATCGGTATTACTGCGAGGTGCCCTGCATGTCCGATTCAGAGTGTCAGACCCCGAACGCGAATGAAGCAGTGTACTGCTCTGTGCAAGGCCGCTGCGAATACTACTTCGTCGATGCCGGACCAAACATCACATTTGCTGTCTCTCAGAATCCAGCCATTCGCGACGGAGCTGTGAGTGGCTGCCAGAGTCTGACATACGACGGGAAGCAGGGCCGTCTTGCACGCGTGGTGACCATGGATGAGGAGTCTCGGCTAGTTGCTCTGAAAGGGGGAATCAACGGAGCCGCTTGGATGGATGGAACCCGATCTGGATCTGGCAACCCGTGGCTGTGGAACTCTGGCGAAGAATTTTCGGATAGCTCCGGCTGTCTGCAGGAGTACTGCAACTGGGTTGGGGGAGTCATTCCGAGCGATGCTAGCCTTGACGCCACGGCGGCTTACCTTGTTATGAACACCACCGGCGTTTGGTCACCTGCTACAAGCCACGACGTGTTCACTTACCTGTGTGAGTTCCCGTGTACGGGAACGAGTCACTGCGCGGCGGGGGAATGCGATGCCACGACAGGCCGTTGCAGTGAGCCAGAAATCACGTGGAGCTACAATCGGTCGATCAACTTTTTCTATGTGGGCTCACCTCCTGTTCACTACGAAGAAGCAAGTTCAAGATGCGGGCACGTTGCAGAAAACGGAAGATTGGCGCGCGTTCTTTACGAGTCTGAGCAGAATCGGCTTTTGGCTTTGCAAACAGACAAGCACATTCAGCTCGACGGCACCGACGAAACGGAGGAAGGCGTTTGGACGTGGTCTGATGGGACAGTATTCTACAGGCTCGGCGTCGGTTGTCTGCAGGCCTTCTGTGCGTGGGACCCATCCCCAAGCAACACGGGTGGTCTTGAGCACCATCTGTCAATGTATTTGACATCGTGGAATGACATAGACAAATCGCGCGGAATCGCGTTGGAGTACTACTGTGAAGTACCATGCACGGCGGTGTCTGCTTGCGAGGCGCCAGGAGCACACGAGATCGTCCACTGTTCGAGTCAGGGGCGCTGCGAGTACTACTCAGTTGACATCGATCCTTCGATTGTTTACGCTTTCTCAGAGAACCCAGCCATCCAAAGCGGTGCCTCAAGTGCCTGTTCTGAGATGGTGTACGATGGTCGCAGTGGGCGTCTAGCTCGTGTGACAAGCAGCGACGAGGCAACTCGTGTTGCTTCTTTGATAAGTGGTACTGCGACGTGGACGGATGGCACACGGCTGGCTAGCACCTGGACATGGTCCAATGGAAGCGTCTACTGGGACGGCAGCTGCCAGCAAACCTTCTGCAACTGGGCTTCTGGCCAGCCTGATAGCAGTAGCCACGCTGGCTTGAACGGTGCGGGTGAATGGGTAGGTGTGGACAATACTGTTCCTCAACGATACCTGTGTGAGTTTCCTTGCACGGGCAATTCTGATTGTGGCGGCGGGCTCTGCACTGTATCAACCGGCCGCTGCAGTGAGGCCAGTGTTACGTGGGACCGGACGCGCTCGATTGACTTCTTTTTCGTATCGTCGCCTACCGTCACTTGGGCTGAAGGGAATCAGTGGTGTGAGTACGTCGCGCCGCATGCCCGACTCGCGCGCATCATATACGAATCGGAGCACACACGCCTTGTGAGCTTGAGCAACGGCGAGAGAATTCAGGGTGATGGCACCGACGTGGCTATTGCAGGTGACTGGGCGTGGTCGGATGGAACTGTGTTTTATCGGGAAGGAGTTGGATGCTTGCAAACATTCTGCGGCTGGCAACCGGATCCCGACAACACGAATGGCAAACACTACTTGTCGTATAGCTTCGGTGTGTGGAACGACTTCGACCCTGCGCTACAAGGTTCGCTACCGTACTTCTGTGAAGTGCCTTGCACATCGGCTGCTGATTGTGAGACGGCTAGTGCAAATGAAGTAGTTGAGTGCTCCAGTCAAGGACGTTGCGAGTACTACACGTTCAGCCCCGCAGAAGACATATATTTTTCTGTGTCAGACTATCCGGCTTTCCCTGCAGCAGCAAAGACACAGTGCGAATCCTTGACCTTTGGCGGTCGAGGAGGCCGGCTGGCCCGCGTCATGAGCGCCGAAGAAGCTGCTCGGCTAGTAGCTATGAGAGGCCTCAATTCTACATCGATAATGGATGGAAATGTCACGGGTGGCACTTGGTCTTGGTCCGACGGTACCTCGTTCTGGGACGTGGGTGCCTGTCAGCAGGCTTACTGTAATTGGGACGCTGGTGCCCCGAGTTCGAACAGCTTCGTGGGGATGACTACGACAGGAGCTTGGGTAGATGTTGACGGCTCCTCACCCCACACCTTCCTTTGCGAGTTTCCATGCACCAAACACGCAGATTGTGCCAGCAGTGTATGCGTTTTGGCAACTGGGCGGTGCACAATGTCAATCATTTGGGGCTATGACCGGACCATTGATGTTTTCTACGTTGAGTCGCCGGCTGCCACCTGGCAAGACGCCTATGATATGTGTGGGTTCCTGATGCCTCGTGGAAGGCTTGCTCGCGTTGTGCGTGAGAGCGACGCGAACAGGCTTCACGCGTTGGAGAAAGGCTCAATCATATACATGGACGGCGTCTCCACTTCAGCAGGCGTCTGGGCCTGGTCTGACAATACAGTCTTCTGGGATCATGGGTGCTTGACGGCATTCTGCGAAGAAAACTTTATTCCTGCGGATGACAGCGACCGCTTATCTTACTACTACGGTGTGTGGAAGGATGTCATAGCAGCAGAAACTGGGCCGAAATGGTACTACTGCGAAGTGCCCTGCATCGAAGCTTCCGATTGCGAGTCACCAGCTGTTGATGAAATTGTTGCCTGCTCTAGTCACGGACGCTGCGAGTACTTCAAAATCGATGTCGGTGAGGATATCACCTTTGCTGTTTCACTGACCGACGACGAACTTCCGGCCATCGCCGAGCGTATTTGCGCTGATTCGATCACGTACGATGGTCGAGCTGGTCGCCTTGCTCGGCCTCAGAATGCCGATGAAAACAACCGTTTGCAAGCTGCGCAAATTCATACATATACACTGATAGACGGCTTGGGCGACGGAAGCAGCGTGCGATACCGTGATGGCACGGTTATACATCAGGGTAGCTGCCAGCTGCCCTACTGCAATTTCAGGTACGGTGTTGGTAACAACGGGGTCCTGGTTATGAAGGATGCTGATGGAAAGTGGAGGGAGTACAGCGTCACCACCGACCTCGGCTTTTTCTGCGAGTTTCCGTGCACGAAAGACTCTGATTGTGCGTCGGGCGTGTGCTTTGTAGCCACTGGGCGATGTTCGTTTTCAACAAATGCACCGCCGACAGGTGTTCCCTCGCTTGCACCACCTACATTAGTACCCACAGCAGCACCACCCACACTAGTACCCACACCAGCACCACCGGTGTACACGCTGCGCATGCGTGTAGACACACAGACGGGAGCAGACACCGTCTACGCTACATTCACGAATATGGATGGCGATGTTCATA
The DNA here is from genome assembly GCA_030068145.1 of Diplonema papillatum. Taxonomy (NCBI): domain Eukaryota; phylum Euglenozoa; class Diplonemea; order Diplonemida; family Diplonemidae; genus Diplonema; species Diplonema papillatum. Next base: position 29,655 of record JAPJBO010001596.1, on the reverse strand, counting down.
CCACGACAGCGCCCATAAACCCATGGTCGGGTAACACCAGTATTTTCAGCCTGGACGTTTTCTTCCCAGCTGATGACGTGAGGTCTGTATCGTTCGATTGCTCGTCACCGTGGACCATTGTGAGCCTTGAGGTAGAGGGATCGACGGGATTTGTTCAATGGCAGGCCATCACATTGGATGCCGTGCTCGCTTCGACTACTGCGTCCAGTGGAGAACTTCCCCTGTTTTTCAACCCCGCACGTTCTCCTGTCATCATCCTAGCATTGACAGGGGACTCGAACGATGGCGAATCAGTAGCGCCGCAGCTAATTACAGCCCACGACGTGTATAACGACACCTGCTCATTCAGCATCAACGCGGAGAGGGCTTTGCTTGATAAAAACACCGAACGTGTCTTTTACGGATGGTGCTCGACATGGCTCGGAGGGGACCAAGTGTCGGCACTGCACTTTCAGGCGGAGGCGGATGTAAATGGGCTTGGCGACAGTTGGCACGTTGCGAAGCTGTATATTTACCACGTGCGGGCATCCGCTTGGTGCCAGCAATACAGAACCGGGAGCTCTGATGAGTATGCTTTTCTGAAGTACGGAAGCGGGGGGGGACTGGGACGGTTCCCGACGGCCTCATATGATGGACTCCATACTCTCCAGATCAGCATTGGATCCAACGTCGATGATACGACGGCGAACCTTCTGCAGGTCTATGCAAGTTACAAGACGCAGCAGGTGTACACGGAACTTGTCATGCTTCCCCTAGTGGTGCCAGGTGCGCTCTACGAGGCGCCGATGCGTGGGATAGACTTCTTGGAAGTCGGGTTAGAATTGCTCGGTGCCTCGGATCCTGTTGGGATCGTTTCGGTTCTGCACGCTGCGACGCCGCTGGATTACTTCGAAGGAAGAATGACGAGACTGCACACCTTTGATGTGATCAGCCGGAGCGAGCCTCCTTTCACTGAGTCCAACGGAACGGTCTTGGACCCTGACCGAGTGACTGGTCCATCTGTGGCTCCGTTTCGGGCGGCGGAAGGCGGCACTGAGATCGCACTCAGGTTTGAAGTCAGTACAGAAACCAATGCAGAGGCTTTTGGAGCAGCCTTTTGTGTGACGGCGGTTTTCGATGACGATTCCACGTTCGAGGTGGGCACACTGTTCTCTCCCTCAGCAGTAGGTGTGACACGGTACATTCGAAGTGCTGGTTCGCCCCAGGCAAGTTCTGCTGTGAAGGCGGTTAACGTGACCAGTTGCTTGGGGTCAGATGATCTACACTTGCTGACTATGTCTGTCTATGGTGCCCTGGGTCCTGTATACACACCGTACCTTGCTGATATGTCACAGTCGTCGTGGGTGGGCAACGGTGTAATTTTCTCTAGGCCAGAGACACAAGCACCTCCCACCGCATCACCCCCAACACAAGCACCTCCCACCGCATCACCCCCAACACAAGCACCTCCCACTGCATCACCCCCAACACAAGCACCTCCCACTACATCTCCTCCAACACAAGCACCTCCCACTGCATCACCCCCAACACAAGCACCTCCCACTACATCTCCTCCAACACAAGCACCTCCCACTACATCTCCTCCAACACAAGCACCTCCCACTACATCTCCTCCAACACAAGCACCTCCCACTACATCACCCCCAACACAAGCACCTCCCACTGCATCACCCCGAACACAAGCACCTCCCACTGCATCACCCCCAACGCAAGCACCTCTGAATACATCTCCTCTGACACAAGCACCTCCTTCGGCATTACCCTCAACGCAAGCACCTCTGACTGCATCACCCGCGGCACAAGCACAGCCCATTACATCTCCTCCAACGCAAGTACCTTCTACTACATCTCCTCCAACGCAAGTACCTTCTACTACATCTTCTCCAACACAAGCACCCACGACTCCATCTCGAACGCAAGCACCACCCACTGCATCACCCCCAACACAAGCACCTTCGACAGAGCCACCAGCCGCTCCAACGGAAACAACCCCAAGTGCAGCTCCTTCGACCATTGCACCACCAGTTTCGCTCCGTACTCTCGAGCCGGCACTCGGTACGGAGGCACCACCAACAATTTCTCCAGCATCCACCTCAGACGCGCCTGATGTAGGTGACCGCAACATGTCAGGAGATACGAACACACGCACACCGATTAACAATACCATGTACAATTCCGCTGAAAGCAGCGCTGCCGTGAGGGCTGCACGTAGTAAGGGGCTGTACTTTGTCGGGATGTTCATTTTCTTCTTCTCATTCTATGCCTGCTTTTTCGCCCTTTTTTTGGCCTCGTTTGTCACGTTGAAGGAAGGCTACGTTTTTGATGTATCGACCCGCACCCTCGTTCAGAAGTCTCGGAAGTTCACCGCCCTTGGCTGATGGCAGGCGTCAACACCCTTGGTCGGGTTAGCTCGACAGAGGCACAGTGACCGCCTACGCTGTCGGAATTCTTACTCCACCCTTGGTACCAGGGAAAGCCTGCTGCACGGGAGCCAAGCTTGGCGTGTGCGGCGGTACTGCAGAGCCACGCCTGACGTGGTTAAACGCTCGCAGGCTCACCCTCAAAAATTTAAGTTACTAAAAACTTTTTCACCAAAAAAAAATCTGAAAACGGGCCGATTAAAAAAGATTTTTTGTATAAGCACCTGCTTTGTAGGAAATACTTGAGGAGGCTGCCAGCTGCAAAAGATCAAAGGAGGTAAATGTGCTGTAGCCCACACGAAACACAGGTGAATCTGGGTTTAGTGGCGGGCGTAAGCGTTCAACAAAAATGCCGAAGCAACTCGACAGGTCGGGCGCCCCCTCTAGCCTCCTTCGAAGTAAGCACAAGGCAGCCCCTCGAGTATTTTTAACCATGGGGGTTTCTGGTGAAAACTTTTTTGTGCTCCTGCAGGCCAGGCTACAGGACTCCTGCAGGCCTACACGGTGGGGTCCAGCCTCAGAGGCAGCTGGGGTTAAAAAAAAGCAGGTGTCACACCCGCATTTTTTCGGGTGTGGATTTACACGCATTTTGGTTGTAGCACACCCGCTTTTCGGGTGTGACTCGGGCACACCCTCTTTAGCTCAAGCTTCTGAGACTCGACCTCACTGTATACGGGTACAGGTCATACTACCTGTAACTGTGGCCATGCCAAGTATTGTACCCCACCTACAATTCCACCTATGAAAGCAGGCACATCTGAAGACTCCGCTGGCCATCTTTGTATGATCCACAACGTGACACATTGGGTTGTCGACTTGTACAGTGTGTCACTACAGCAATGATTCACAAGCTACTGTGAAGCTGCTGCACAAGCGTCGACTCGACTGCAAGCTCACAACTGTCCTACTAACTTAAAAGCGACAGTTGTACCATTTTTGTGAGACTGCCAGAGTACCGGAGTTTCAAGCGAACTTTCACTCACACAAGACCCTTTTTTTTTCCCACGCGCAGCGTGGGAAAAAAATTTCTCGCCACGTTGACTTTTTAACCGGGATTTTCCTGAATTTCGGGGATTAGAATAACCCCTGCTCAGGTCAGGAAAAAAATAATTCTGAGGTAGGAAATGGGCTATTTGGCGCTCGATCTTTCCATTGCCGCCGTTATTTGGACCTGCGGATGCACCCCCTGCCTTCAGTCGCCAGATCTGAGGCTTTCCCGATTTTGCGTTCTGGGGAAAACGGAAGAGGGAGGTAAGAAAAAAGTTCTAAAATGGCTTAAACAGAAGGATTGGACACATTGCTTTCCAAAGAAGCAAACGACGGTCAAAAAGTTCACAGTGAAACAGGATAGCCTCGACTCTCCCGCACCACTTGGAGCTGATAGTACCCAAAGCCTACTCGGTAGACTACGCGGCGACGACGAGTCTGCCAACACGCCCGATTCGGCACGTACCCGCAACACCGCAACAAGCGGCTCTTCAGAGCCTTCAGCAACTGCACACGAGTTCGACATACTCCAAGCGAAGGATATTCCCACGCTATCCAACGATATCACCACAACCGAACAAGACGACTCCACCACCGAGCCAGAAAGTGACAACGATATCGAGCTGCAATGTCCGCGCTGTCGCACACGAACCACAGCATCAGGCACCAAGTTGAAAGGGCTCAGAGGCTTGCGCATACATCTACGACACTGCAGGAAGAAGCACCACTACGCCCCGCAGCAGTTACCGAAAGTTACTACCAAAAGGCAGAAGTGCCCCTTTTGCCACAGCGACGGACGAACCGCGGGGAAGCCACAGTTCGTTAGTTTACGGCACCACGAACATTGGTGCAAAAAGAAGCACCGAAGAATGGTCGCCCGAAAGCAACCATCCCAGACTACAGGCACCGAAGAACCTTTCCCTGACCAATTGTGGAAACGGCTTGCTTGGATAGCCTTCCTACCATGACGACATGCAACCTGGCAGATGCAGATACAGGTTACGCTTACATATACTCCACGGGTACCTAGTGTGCCCAGAGAGCCTTTTCTGTGGCGAGCAACGAACAGACTAACCTCCCTGTATTTTTAAAAAAAAAAATTTCCACGATTACCATTTCTTCCTTTATTTACTTCTATTCGCGACTCCTTGCTACGCTAATTGTAGCACCCCACCCGTATTGCAATACGATATAGTTACGGATATTCAACCTGCGCAAACCATAAGCAGCACCACAAATACACGAAAAGAGACGGTCAGACGGTACCAAGAAGACAGACAGTCACCTACTGCGGCACCATACTGAGGAGGGCCTACCGTAAGTAAGGTATGTGGACAATGGCCGAAACCACCAATGACCAACGACCAAGGTACCCACCGATCCTCTTACCTCGTGTAACCACCACTCTTACGACACTCAGAGCACAAAGAACCTCTTCCCTTAACGACGAAGGTCACCCGGAGACTTTAAAACCCCGGAGTTTCAAGCGAACTTTCACTCTAAAAAGACTGACACAATGATCCACGTATACCCAGGGCAAGCAAACTAGCACTTGGCCGCAGCACTCACCGTTGTCAAGAAGATGGGTACTGATTTCACTGCGCGCTATGCCCAAGCACTTGTAATCGTACTCCTTCTGAAGTTGTGAGCACAGTCTTGTAGCGGAAGAGGTTTTGCGGCAGGCCGCAGCAGCTTAACTTTTCCCACGATGGCATACTCGAATTGGAAGAATGTCGCTTCCTTTGACTGGCCACGTTCGGGAGGTTTTGGGGAGAGTGTTGAGGTCTTTGCACTGTTTGCAATTCGATTTCCAGCAGTGCAAGCGCCTCTACGGTTGTAACCGAGTAGAGCTCGTGCAGCGTTTGCACATGGGGGAAGTGCCGTCTGTACGTCGCGGGTTTGCGACTCGCCAGCTTCATCTGACAAGCGAGGCGCCGGCACTGGCACCGAGGAGTCGACGGAATCCTTTATATGCACGGGTCTGAGATGTATGAACGTAGATGAAAAAACCTCGACCTTCGTCCCTAAAACCCCGGAATTCCAAGCGAACCTTAACTCTAAAATTGTGGTCATTCCCCTTTATATCTATACCACATAATTTAGGTTTAGGTTGTGCCTTGGACTTTTACTGGGTTCGCTGGGTTTTCGGGGAGCGTCTGAGACCACCCTCCTCATAGTTGTTGTGCCCCAAATGGCCTAAGCAGAAATATTCATGCCCAATCTTCCCAATGCCTCCGGAATTGACCAAGAAGGTTGACATGGCACTGGTTTAAGCCAAGGGCAAGTTCAGCAGGTCTGGTCAGACCTTGAATTCTCACTGATTTCACTGGGTTGCTGGGATCACACCCCTCGCATTTTTGTGCTTCCAATGGCTTAAACAGAAGAGCTCGCCCTTTCAAATGCATCCGGAGTTGATCAAAATGGTTGACCCACGTGCCAGTGTATGCCCAGGACAAGGTCGACATTTTTTGGTCGCGTCTTAGGTTTTCACTGATTTAAGGCCCTGTCTATACTTCAAAAAAAAAAAAAAAACGCTAACCCAAACAACTTCCGCCGGCAGAGAAACCTTGCCTAAAGAAATCAACTGCCTTCGGGTAGGCTAGTCTGACACGAGTTGTCGTCGGGAAAAAAAAAAAAGAACCCCTTCGGGTGGGCTAGTCTGACACTTGCTGTCGTCGGGAAAAAGAAACCCCCCCCGCAGCCTCGCTTTCTCGTCAAAGGGGCAGACACTTTGCCGGTAGTATGGGTCTGCCTTCGGGGTCCTTTCAGGGTCCTTTCAGGGTCCCGGCGGTTTGGCGACACATTTTGCAGGCGTTTTATGAACCCACACCGGTGTGGATCAAACTTTCCTGGGGTTTCCGATTGTTTTTGGGTTCCGTTTGCGGTTGTGTCCTAGTCGGGAAACGCGACAGCTAGCTATCCTCACGCTGAACACGTCTGGCCAGAACCGCTTCTTTCCAGAAGGCAGTTCCTCAGTCGCTTGTTCCATTCCGTACTTCGATCACGTTCTTCTCCGCTTAAATCTCGCTGGGTCGTCATTACCAGCCACTCGAGCCAGTTTACCACCAAGCCAGATAGTCACTCGAGCTAGTTAGCCACTCAAGCCAGTAAGCCACTCACTGCCACTCAAGCCAGTAAGCCACTCAATGCCACTCAAGCCAGTTAGTGGCTATACCCTTCGTTCTATGGAAGCTGAACATTCCCATCAAATCCGCCGTCGTACACAGCACAGCACTGTCGGCCCTCTACAACTCGAAAACAGGAATGTTCTCAAACAACGCACGAGATGCGCTGGGAAAAGATGAGTTAAATTCTTCCTTCGGTGCGGTTGCCTTCTGAGCCGTCGTCGCCGCTCCGACGTCCGAATTTCACTCTTGTTTAAGAGCCTTTACCAATGCATACCTCGGCTACATTTCACAACTATGCCCCGGCTGTGTTCCTTAACTGGATTGCTGGCGCGATGGGATGAGCTGCCCGGCGAAAATATGGCCGCCATGGCGGCTGCAGTTGCGGGCCTAGCCGGCGCGACCGCAAGCAGATGGCTGCGTGCGCAGCCACCGTTGCCAGCTCGACCGGCGTGTGAGCACGGGCTTGCGCTGCCGTGGGCCCGATCGCGCTCTCCACGCGATTGTCCCAATGGCTTCTATCCCAATGGTCCCTAGCCAGCAGACCGAGTCGGGAGGAACAGCAGACTGGACAATACATCTTCCCTCTTTCCTACGCAGAGGCCACACGCGGAAACCGTGCCGACAAGTCGTTTCTTCCCGACCAGGTGAGCCACTTTCTTCTCAACCAGACCTTGTTCGAGGACGCGCTCCCGCGGCTTACAGAAGCCAACTTATGACCACCTGAGCTCCAAATGCGAGAGCAGGACATCAAGATGCCATCAATTGCAGAGCGTTCTGGCACTTGCTAAGGGACTACAGGCATCAACGGCCCTGGGATGCAGCCCGTGAGCTGCAGTGCCTTGCTGGCACCCTTAAGCGTCAGTCTCTATAAACCGAGTCGGTGTCGGCGAAAAGACTGTGACTGACCATCTTGCTCCCACACAGCCAACGTGGCTCGTCGAGAAAATACGAGACACTCATATAGCTCCCACGTAGCGTTATTGTGTTCAGCATCCGCATTCAATGTGTTCATGAGAGTCAGCGACGACAAGAAAACTGGCCGCGGCATACGAAACTTCATTTCGTGCTCAGACGCACCATGCAACTACTTCACAGCGTCATTTCCATCGTTTGCCCAGCGCGAGCGAGGCCAGAAGGGACATCCTTAAATTCGGAAGGACTTCGGGAAAATCGTTGTGCCTGCAGAGCGTGTGACAGGAGCCACAAGCTGCCTCGTCCTTGACTTCGCTTGAATCAAGCTCCCAAGCACCTGTGGTTTATGGTTGAGACGTCTGGACCTATTCGGTCCAAGCTTCTGTTGCGAGACGGCTTGCCGGCTGCCTCACTTGATCGACCAGGATGGGAATGAGTTAGTTACATGGATCGGCAGACTGACCCCTGCCGAAATGCATGTTGACATCCACAGGACGATTGCCTTCTAGTAGCATACAGAAAGCGCCCTAATCATTTGGGCAAGCATCCTACCCGACAGCGCAGCCACGTGGAGTGCCTTCCCAGCACCGACCTTTGGAGGAACTGCCGGGCCGCCTCCACCGGGGTCCTTGCACAATACACGACCGACCGCACCGTACAACGAGTCATCCATCTGCGCCATCTCTGCATCGCTTCCGGGGCATACTCCTTATCAACTTCCAGCTATCACGTCATGAACATCTGCAGGGGAGGAACGCCCTCACACAAGCCGGCTAGCACAGGGCCAGGCGGGATATGCGTGCCTTCATCCTCTCATGATAGTGCGCATTCACCCGTATAGAACACTTCGAGTTGTTTCCCGTTAGTCAGGGTGAACGGGTGCAGAGCGTAAAATAGACCAGCCAACAGTCAGGAATTCGATGAGGCCCAAACGACGGTTCAGAGTCTTTCACTCGCGAGGCGGCAACGGCCCACCCTCCGAACGTCATTACGCGTCCTATGCCACGCAGCACAGACACCTCTTTCCACTTCGCCACTGCCGCCGCCGTGATGCCCGCCCACGTTGACTGCCGAGACTCTCGAGGAGTTCGGCCTCGGGGTCCTTTTGCTATCGGACAGCGACACCAGCCCTGCCTTTCCAAACAAAAAAGAAGAAGCTGTGCAATTTCAGGCGCTTCCCCCGTTATTACTACACCTGTGAAACAGTAGGAGGCCTCTCGCAGGGCAGTCCTACCAATGTCAAAGCGGAGCACCATGGGACAGCCGAGGTTTTCTTACAGGGCCCGGAGAACCCGCGGAGGACAGTTTGTGGGACTCCAAGAGCATCCTTGTCGGGCAGCATGGCCCTTCACAGCAGAGGACGGTCTCTGGGACAGCAAAAACTTCTCCTGCAGAGCACCGTGGCCCTCTCCCTGAAGGGCACCCTGGCTCTCTCGGAGAAGCAGTCGCGGAGGTCAGTCTCTGGGACTGCACGGTCTTCCTGCCTGACAGCTCGGTCCCATGTCCTCTTCCTGAGTCGCGGAGGACAGTCAGGGGCGCACGGCCCTCTTCCGGAGTAGTCTCCGGGACAGGGCACCAGGGCGCAAGACCCTCTTGGGAAGTCACCGGTCGCTGGGTCCGGATCCGCGACTTCAACGTCGTCCATTGCCGTCTTGAAGATGCAGAGCTCTTCTTCGAGCTGTGAAATGATCCTCCTTTTTCCGACCTGCATTACTTCACGCGCCGATTCGCATCGAGTAGGGTCGCCTTCATCTCTGCCGACTCTTTCGCGTCCACCTGAGATCGATGGTGCTCTGCAGCTCTTCCTGGTCGCCTTGTAACTGAGATTGGCATCCAGCCTAGCAACCTGCTTTGCAAGCGGGCTTCCACTCTGCGCTGCGTTGGAAAGCGCGTCCTTCAAGTTGATGATCAATTGCGCAGAGTTCGATTCTGCCGCTTGACTGTCAGCTTTGCGACGTCGACAGGGCGCACGGCCCTCTTCCGGAGGAGTCACGGAGACAACCTCTGGGAAAGGCGCAAGGCCCTCTTCCGGAGAAGCCACATGGGCAGTCTCTGGGACAGGGCGCACGGCCCTCTTCCGGAGGAGTTACGGAAACAATTTCTGGGAAGGGCGCAAGGCCCTCTTCCGGAGAAGCCACATGGGCAGTCTCTGGGACAGGGCGCACGGCCCTCTTCCGGAGGAGTCACGGAGACAATTTCTGGGAAGCCCTCTTCCGGAGAAGCCACATGGGCCGTCTCTGGGACAGGGCGCACGGCCCTCTTCCGGAGGAGTCACGGAGACAACCTCTGGGAAGGGCGCAAGGCCCTCTTCCGGAGAAGCCACATGGGCAGTCTCTGGGACAGGGCGCACGGCCCTCTTCCGGAGGAGTCACGGAAACAACCTCTGGGAAGGGCGCAAGGCCCTCTTCCGGAGAAGCCACATGGGCAGTCTCTGGGACAGGGCGCACGGCCCTCTTCCGGAGGAGTCACGGAGACAATTTCTGGGAAGCCCTCTTCCGGAGAAGCCACATGGGCAGTCTCTGGGACAGGGCGCACGGCCCTCTTCCGGAGGAGTCACGGAGACAACCTCTGGGAAGGGCGCACGGCCCTCTTCCGGAGAAGCCACATGGGCAGTCTCTGGGACAGGGCGCACGGCCCTCTTCCGGAGGAGTCACGGAGACAATTTCTGGGAAAGGCGCAAGGCCCTCTTCCAGAGAAGCCACATGGGCAGCCTCTGGGACAGGGCGCACGGCCCTCTTCCGGAGGAGTCACGGAGACAACCTCTGGGAAGGGCGCAAGGCCCTCTTCCGGAGAAGCCACATGGGCAGTCTCTGGGACAGGGCGCACGGCCCTCTTCCGGAGGAGTCACGGAGACAACCTCTGGGAAGGGCGCAAGGCCCTCTTCCGGAGAAGCCACATGGGCAGTCTCTGGGACAGGGCGCACAGCCCTCTTCCGGAGGAGTTACGGAGATAACCTCTGGAAGGCCCTCTTCCGGAGAAGCCACATGGGCAGTCTCTGGGACAGGGCGCACGGCCCTCTTCCGGAGGAGTCACGGAGACAACCTCTGGGAAGGGCGCAAGGCCCTCTTCCGGAGGAGTCACGGAGACAACCTCTGGGAAGGGCGCAAGGCCCTCTTCCGGAGAAGCCACATGGGCAGTCTCTGGGACAGGGCGCACGGCCCTCTTCCGGAGGAGTCACGGAGACAACCTCTGGGAAGGGCGCAAGGCCCTCTTCCGGAGAAGCCACATGGGCAGTCTCTGGGACAGGGCGCACGGCCCTCTTCCGGAGGAGTTACGGAGACAATTTCTGGGAAGGGCGCAAGGCCCTCTTCCGGAGAAGCCACATGGGCAGTCTCTGGGACAGGGCGCACGGCCCTCTTCCGGAGGAGTCACGGAGACAATTTCTGGGAAGCCCTCTTCCGGAGAAGCCACATGGGCAGTCTCTGGGACAGGGCGCACGGCCCTCTTCCGGAGGAGTCACGGAGACAACCTCTGGGAAGGGCGCAAGGCCCTCTTCCGGAGAAGCCACATGGGCAGTCTCTGGGACAGGGCGCACGGCCCTCTTCCGGAGGAGTCACGGAGACAATTTCTGGGAAAGGCGCAAGGCCCTCTTCCGGAGAAGCCACATGGGCAGCCTCTGGGACAGGGCGCACGGCCCTCTTCCGGAGGAGTCACGGAGACCCTCTTCCGGAGAAGCCACATGGGCAGTCTCTGGGACAGGGCGCACGGCCCTCTTCCGGAGGAGTCACGGAGACAACCTCTGGGAAGGGCGCAAGGCCCTCTTCCGGAGAAGCCACATGGGCAGTCTCTGGGACAGGGCGCACGGCCCTCTTCCGGAGGAGTCACGGAGACAATTTCTGGGAAAGGCGCAAGGCCCTCTTCCGGAGAAGCCACATGGGCAGTCTCTGGGACAGGGCGCACGGCCCTCTTCCGGAGGAGTCACGGAGACAACCTCTGGGAAGGGCGCAAGGCCCTCTTCCGGAGGAGTCACGGAGACAACCTCTGGGAAGGGCGCAAGGCCCTCTTCCGGAGAAGCCACATGGGCAGTCTCTGGGACAGGGCGCACGGCCCTCTTCCGGAGGAGTCACGGAGACAACCTCTGGGAAGGGCGCAAGGCCCTCTTCCGGAGAAGCCACATGGGCAGTCTCTGGGACAGGGCGCACGGCCCTCTTCCGGAGGATCACGGAGACAACCTCTGGGAAGGGCGCAAGGCCCTCTTCCGGAGAAGCCACATGGGCAGTCTCTGGGACAGGGCGCACGGCCCTCTTCCGGAGGAGCAAGGTGTGGTGGAAGAGGAGCTCGCAAGCTGGCTGAAGGAGAACTGTGAAAATGTTTTACCAGCTGCGCTTCCGCGCTTGTGACCTCGGCAATAAAAGAGGGAGACCGTTCCAGTCCGCATCCCCCCGACAGCTCTTCTCTGCTGGCAAAGGACCATTGGGATAGGAGCCATTGGGACAATCCCATGGTACCGCGTGAATGGCGCGATCGGGCCCACGGCAGCGCAAGCCAGCTAACGGTGGTCGCGCACGCAGCCTGTCTGCTCGCGGTCGCGCCGGCCCGGCCCGCAACCGCAGCCGCCATATGGCGGCCACATTCGCCCGTGCCGTGCCCACACGCCGGCCAGCTCATCCCATCGAGCTAGCAATCCAGCTAAGGGGCACAACCGAGGATCCCGTAGCGTCAGCGGTCCGGCCAAGGAACGTAGCTGAGGTCCGTCTGGTAGAACAGCGCATTAAACATGAGTTTAATTCGCACACCGGAGCGGCGCCTACGGCTCCGAAGGCAACCGCACGGAAGGAGAATTAAATGGAAGTTTAATGTCAGCTAATTTCGTGCAAGCGTCGTCAGGAGCGAAGCGTACCAAACAGTATCCTTCGATTTTCCCACCCACCCACCCCCAGAAAATGGAAGGACGAGGAAGATGACTTGGGTCATCGGGCAGCTCGGAGGGGCGAGTTTCCGATGGGAGAGCACCGCCTCCAGAGAGGGTCTAGAGGCTACCTCCCGGCCGCCTAGGGGGAAAGGGAACTGCATCGACGACATTGCTCTCGGACCCCTCCCCCCTCTTGCTATCGAGTGCTTCGGGTGGCGCCCAGGCAGGGTCAGTTATTGTCTGGTAGAGGTCTTCTCCCGCAGAAGGAAATGACGTGAGAGCTGCTATGCCTGTTACCACGTGCTCTTCGTCCTCTGCGGTACCGGCCACGAGGGGCAGGACCTCAACCAGCAGGTCCCGGCCGGGCGAAATGGCAACGCGTACGGCACCCATAGTGCGGCTGCCGCACTCTCCCGAGGGCCAGTACGGATCCGGACCAAGTCGTCACCATGAGCGACTGGGGGCGTAAAATGGTTCGAAGGCGCGATGAGGAAGTTCTCCGCGACCCGCACTGTGTTCAATCGGTCAGGTTCTACGGCCGGATACGTTGGCACGTGTACACGTTAAGAGGCGCGGCGATCTGCAGCTGCTCACAGCTGCGCGTCCAGATGCCGAGGGCGTAGGCCTGTGTTCCCTGGATTGCTAGAGCTGTCCGGCGAAGGGACAATCCCATGGTACCGCGTGAATGGCGCGATCGGGCCCACGGCAGCGCAAGCCAGCTAACGGTGGTCGCGCACGCAGCCTGTCTGCTCGCGGTCGCGCCGGCCCGGCCCGCAACCGCAGCCGCCATATGGCGGCCACATTCGCCCGTGCCGTGCCCACACGCCGGCCAGCTCATCCCATCGAGCTAGCAATCCAGCTAAGGGGCACAACCGAGGATCCCGTAGCGTCAGCGGTCCGGCCAAGGAACGTAGCTGAGGTCCGTTTGGTAGAACAGCGCATTAAACATGAGTTTAATTCGCACACCGGAGCGGCGCCTACGGCTCCGAAGGCAACCGCACGGAATGAGAATTAAACTCAAAATTTATTTTCCGCTGCGCGGGGCCTCCTGGACACTGTTAGCCTCGTTTGCAAAACACTTCCGAGTGCCAGCCCAGAGGGATCCTGGTGGATGGTCGTTATCCCGGAAGACAGTCTCTTCATGACGGCACTCACGTCCCACGCTTCTCACAACTGATAGAGTCATTTCTACTGTCTTTTACGCATAGAATATCTCTGGGAATCCCCTTGGCAGCGTAAGAAGTGCATGTCTTGTGACATTCGGGCGCACACTTTGAACAGTGGACGGCAACCGGGCGCACACCTTGCGATGCATTGCTACATGCTGTCCCTTTCAACGTCAGACATTCCGGGGCATACACCGAGGCGTGTCTGCTCAGTGGCCGAGCACCGCTTCTCACCACGTGCTGGGGTTGCTGCGTCGGACTGGCATCCGTCGGGAATTGTGCCCCAAATTCCCACGCCGCCCAGCTCTTCATCAGCTGGGAAACACTCCAACCCACACGAAACCCATCCCGGCAGAGAACACCGGAACCTCCAACAGCCTCCACAACCCAAACCCCCAAGAATCCAAAAAATACAAATAATACAAATTCCGGGTTCAAAAAAATACAAAAAATGCAAAAAATACAAGGCTTCTCAAGTCTGTGGGGGCCCGGGGGGGGGGGAAGCGGAAACAAGCATGTTGTTTTGTGTCACGAGTACTTACATTTCTTTGCTGTTGTTTCCGAAACGCGTTGAGGCTTGCGGGGACGATTCCACATGCCGTGGAGGGGAATGTCATGCGGGAGCTTGTACTCTACCTGTGATCACGTACAGCTACGACCGCTCCATCACCTTCTTCCGTGTGAACTCACCAGGTGCTCATTGGCATGCAGCGCAACAAAGGTGCGGGTACGCCGAAGTTAGTGGCAGGCTTGCACGGGTTGTCTACCAGCCAGAGCTTGACAGGATCATCGCGTTAAAATCCGGCTCGCCCCTTCTGCTTGATGGCACCGAGGCTGAGGAAGGCACCTGGCGTTGGTCTGACGGGACCGTGTTTTACACACGTGCTGATGGCTGCCTGCAGGCTTTTTGCGGTTGGCAAGCGAATCTCGATGAGAAAAGTGGGAGTGAACACCACTTGTATTACTTGTCCAATACCGCGTGGGACGTGGGCGACTTCGAAGCCACGTATCTTTGCGAAGTTCCCTGCACATCGGATGCTGACTGCGAGGCGCCGGCAGCTGACGAAGTTGTTGCCTGCTCGGCTACTGGACGCTGCGAATACATTACACTTGACGTCGGTGGGGACATCACATTCGGCATCTCAAACACCAACGAACTGCAGCAGAATGCGGAGCGCATTTGCTCCGAGCAGATCTACAACGGTAGAACAGGCCGCTTGGCTAGGTCTATGAGCGCTGATGAAAACGTTCGTTTGTTCGACCTAAAGGTAAGTCCGGAAACGTTCATGGACGGAAAGAGTGAAGGCGGCATTGTAACTTATGCCGATGGCACAATCCTTCACGACGGCACCTGTCAGCAGGCCTACTGCAATTTTGCTGCTGTCAGTAGAGGAAGTGGCGCCGTTCTCATGGATTATTCGAGACTGGAGGTCCTATGAACATGCAATGTGAATAGCCTCTATTCGAGCCAACCCCACTTTTCTCTACACTAAAAAAGTGTATTGTTTTGAACTGGATAATAGCGCGGAGCTGGCTTTTTCTCCCCCTGGGAAAATGTATATGGGTGGCAGAGTGAGCGGGTGTCGGCCTTCAGGCCGGTGTGTCCGGGTTCAAACCCCGCCCATGACACTTTTCCGGTCGAAGATTATTTCGAGGTTAGCTGTCGTTTCGGGGCCTGATGTGCCCGAAATTTGCGTTTTTTGCGGAGTTTCTCAGCCCCCCGGAGAAATACCGGAGGGGGGGGCGGCGGGAAAAGGCTGCCCCAGGGCGGCCCCCCCCCGTGCTGGGCCCCGGGTACGAGGCCAAACTTTACACCCGAACTTAGCTTCGCCCGGACTTTGTTTCGCCCGAACTTAGCTTCACCCGAGCTTTGCTTCGCCCGAACTTTGCTTCACCTAACTTTGCTCACCCGAACTTAGCTTCGCCCGAACTTTGTTTCGCCCGAACTTAGCTTCACCAGAACTTTGCTTCACCCGAACTTAGCTTCGCCCGAACTTTGCTTCACCAGAACTTAGCTTCGCCCGAACTTTGCTTCACCCGAACTTAGCTTCGCCGAACTTTGTTTCGCCCGATCTTAGCTTCACCAGAACGTCCGAACTTTGCTTCACCCAGAACTTAGCTTCGCCCGGACTTTGTTTCGCCCGAACTTAGCTTCACCTTCGCCCGAACTTTGCTTCACCAGAACTTTGCTCACCCGAACTTAGCTTCGCCCGAACTTTGCTTCGCCCGAACTTTGTTTCGCCCGAACTTAGCTTCACCCGAACTTTGCTTCACCAGAACTTAGCATTGCCCGAACTTAGCTTCGCCCGAACTTTGCTGTTCCCCGAACTTTAACTGCTGCCTCCAGTCTCGCCACGCGCCGGCCTTAGCCGAGCGCACTTAATTTGAGGTTGGATTGAGGCTTCGGAAGGCGACCCGCACGACATCTTGTGTGAGTTTCCTTGCAAGACAAACTCTGACTGCGCATCTCTACCTTATTGCAACCCTTCCGGGCGTTGCACACCAGCACCGCCTACATCAGCACTATCCACAGAGGGTGCGGGTCCTGTGTTTGCTCGACGAGCGATGTTGGTAAGCTCCGTGACCCCATCTCCGCCTACAATAGCACCTACATCATCACCCCCAACTCTTTATGTATACTCGCAGTACTCGTTCGACAACGGGAATCTGGTTAATGAAGGAAGTGCTGGGAATAACCACGGCAAGACGTTCACGCCCGACCCTGACACCATCTGCGGGGGAAGTTTCTTTCTCGCGTCTGGCATCGGTAATTATGGCATGGGGGCCAACGACGTTCCGCTAGGGTCGGATCCTTGGACGATATCTGTCTACGCCAAATGCAAGGTACAGGGGTGGCGCATGTTCATTCACATCGGTACAGCTACAAAGTGGGCGGGTTTCGGTATTGGCGCTACACCGAGTGATGGAAAGCTAGTCCCGCACTTCAATGTTTTTCACAGTGGTGATGTTCTGATACCAAATGTAGAGATCGACTACGAGTGGCATCGCTATGCCGCTGCATACACCGGCACAGTACTCATAGTGTACTTTGACGAAGTTGAAGTGCATCGTGAGACTTTTGCTCTGAACCTATCGGAAAGCGCACGATATAGCAAGATGAGCATCGGCGATTATCACACTGGCGGTACTAAAGGTCAGCGCTACGGGGACTGGCTACTTGACGAGGCCGTGTTTGCAAGAGGCGCCTTCGAGTCATGCGACTTGAGAGCTTCCTGCGTGCAGACAGCAGGTATCTTTTGCAGTCCCCCCACACAACACCACGGCTGTCAGCGTCGGCGTTCTTCGCCGGTTATCCTAAGTCAGTCCTGTTGCAACGGTCTCAAGAACAGTCTGAGTCCTGATTCGGGTGTGCGACCAGTAGGATGATCGCCACAATGCGACACGTATCAAGATGGCTGTGGTACACGTGAAGCACAATGGCTGTGGTAATTTCCCTGTCACACTAGCAGCACCCAAGAGTACGGCGAGTGGTGAACGCCACACCCGTCATAAGGCTTTCTCGAGCCCCTGTACCGTCCGACCATGTCAACAAACAAAGTTTGCTGACACTACGCAAAAAGAGGGTCGCACACTATTAGGTGCGTGTGCTCGCGAATGCAGCAACCCGTTCGCCCTGTCAGAGCGAACCTCTCGGCAGGAGTTCATTGAGCTGGCACAACAACGATCCTGATGGCTCCCTAGCATGATCGGCCTTATGAGGCGTCACCCCTTTCCATGCAGCACGCGCCCTATTCTATGCTGCGTAGCGGTCTTGCTGTATGAGCGGGAGGGAACCCAAATTGAAGCATGTCGACACACTCGCGGACTTCCGAGTGTCTCGGGTTGTCGTTTGGTGTTTTAACGAACAACCTACTTTGAACATAGAAAAGGACGGATCACTTTGGGCTGACTGCTAACTAAAACCGCTTCAAGTCTGTGTTTAGGTACCGTCGTTCCTGCGGAACAAAAAGCTCATTTTTTACACCACCACCTTCAGTGTTCTCGCGGTACTCGTTCAACAGCGGGGATCTGGTTGACGAAGGAAGTGCTGGGAATGACAACCCTGGCGTGTTCACTCCCGACTCTGACACCATCTGCGGAGGAAGCTTGCCCGTCGAGGAGGACCAGTTCCACGCCTTCGGGCTAAATGACGTTCCGCTCGGGTCGAATCCTTGGACGATGTCTATCTACGCCAAATGCAAGCTAGCAGGGGAAAAGCGAATGCTGATCCACATGGGCGGAGAGACTGCTATGAGCGGAATCGGTATTGGCATCCAGTATTATGGTGGTTCAGACCTGACCCTGTTCGTCGATACTTTCAACAGGACTGACGGCTACGAGGCTCTGATCGCAAGTGCAGTGGTCGACTTCGAGTGGCATCATTATGCCGCTACGTACGACGGCACGACGCTGATGGTGTACGTTGATGAAGTTGAAGTGCATCGTGAGGGTCTTGCGCTGAACTTAGTAGCGAGCGAAGAACCGTTCAGCAGGATGAGCATCGGCGACTCTCACCTTGGCGGTACTAAGTATCACCGTGCCGGGGAATGGCTATTCGATGAGGCCGTGTTCGCAAATGGCGTCGCCACGTTTTGCGAGCTGAGAGCCTCGTGTGTCAAACGTGCAACCTTCGCACCTCCGACTGCAGCACCCCCTACGTTAGCCCCGACTCCAGCGCCTCCCACAGCAGGTATCGTTTTGCCACTTCCACCAAAGTCTTTTTCAAGCTCACTTCAGCTTTCTTCACTTAGTTTCTTCGCTCCGTTCCTTCCTATGCATCCCCCCGCTCAATATGCACCCGCAACAATGCTTTGTAAACACGAAAGAACGCTGGCAGCGTGTTTGGGAGATGATCAGCCTAACGATCATATTTACACTGCTATTCCTCCCCGGCATGTACATACAAACATACCATTCTTATTCTGTCGCGGCTGCCACGTTCTCAAGCTTGCTCCGACCACTGCAACCTCTGCCGAAACTCGCTAGCCGTCGACGCTCCTGGCGGCAGCTTCATCCTGAAGTGCAAATACTGCCGACGCGTCTCTGCTACTGTGTGCGGTCGGTTCGACGCCCAAGCGGCTACCTGAAGTCACTCGTTCGTTTGTAAAGATTGCTTCGTTCTTCTTCCTGACTTGCTTCCGGACTAGAACGACACATTCTACTAGTGCAGTCTATCGGCACAGATTGTTGCTGCATATCAAGTTCAAACTACTACTACTATACACTACTACTGTGGGGGGAGCATCAGAGGCCTGCGAGGGATATTTGCTCGAGTTGCTGTGCGGACAGGGACATTTGGACGTCCACGTGGAAGCATACCGGGGGAGGTCTCCAGACACCGCCGAAAAAGGTGCCAGTATCCGCGAGGGCGGCGCCGAGGGGCACTGGGGCAGCCACGTATACCACCGTCAAGTGTCGCAAGGCCTTCAATGATGTCAGCGCGTATGTACGAGGGCTACGGGACGTGATGGCTGGAGATTCACGGAAGCTTCATTGTCTAAAGGGGCAAGCCGCATGTGTTCGAGGCAAAAACGAGTCTTGCTGGTTCTGCACCTATAAGACACAGGGTTTTACTGCACTTGGAAAAGATTGTTCACGAGAATCTATGGGCCCTCAATTATTCCCCTTTCCGAGATCCAGTCAGACTGGTGGTGCTGCATGCTTTGTCTGCCAAAGCCGTTGTGCTTCTAGTTGTGGCATCGCTAGGGGACCTACTGCCTATTATTGCACGAGTAACTTTCCTCCAAATCTTGCCTAAGCGTTAGAGACGTTACCTTCACCTACATCAGCACCGCCTACATTGGCACCGCTTACATCAGCACCGCCTACAGCAGCACCTGCTACGTCAGCACCGCTCACACCGGCACCACCTACATCAGCACCGCTTACATCAGCACCGCTTACATCAGCACCGTTTACATCAGCACCGCCTACATCAGCACCGCTTACATTAGCACCGCCTACATCAGCACCGCCTACATCAGCACCGCCTACATCAGCACCGCCTACATCAGCACCGCTTACATTAGCACCGCCTACATCAGCACCGCTTACATTAGCACCGCCTACATCAGCACCGCTTACATTAGCACCGCCTACATCAGCACCGCCTACATCAGCACCGCTTACATCAGCACCGCCTACATCAGCACCGCTTACATTAGCACCGCCTACATCAGCACCGCCTACATCAGCACCGCCTACATCAGCACCGCTTACATCAGCACCGCCTACATCAGCACCGCTTACATCAGCACCGCCTACATCAGCACCGCCTACATCAGCACCGCCTACATCAGCACCGCCTACATCAGCACCGCCTACATCAGCACCGCCTACATCAGCACCGCCTACATCAGCACCGCCTACATCAGCACCGCCTACATCAGCACCGCTACATCAGCACCGCTTACATCAGCACCGCCTACATCAGCACCGCTTACATCAGCACCGCCTACATCAGCACCGCTTACATCAGCACCGCCTACATCAGCACCGCCTACATCAGCACCGCTTACATCAGCACCGCCTACATCAGCACCGCTTACATCAGCACCGCCTACATCAGCACCGCTTACATCAGCACCGCCTACATCAGCACCGCTTACATCAGCACCGCCTACATCAGCACCGCTTACATCAGCACCGCCTACATCAGCACCGCTTACATCAGCACCGCCTACATCAGCACCGCTTACATCAGCACCGCCTACATCAGCACCGCCTACATCAGCACCGCCTACATCAGCACCGCTTACATCAGCACCGCCTACATCAGCACCGCCTACATCAGCACCGCCTACATCAGCACCGCCTACATCAGCACCGCCTACATCAGCACCGCTTACATCAGCACCGCCTACATCAGCACCGCCTACATCAGCACCGCCTACATCAGCACCGCCTACATCAGCACCGCCTACATCAGCACCGCCTACATCAGCACCGCCTACATCAGCACCGCTTACATCAGCACCGCCTACATCAGCACCGCTTACATCAGCACCGCCTACATCAGCACCGCTTACATCAGCACCGCCTACATCAGCACCGCTTACATCAGCACCGCCTACATCAGCACCGCTTACATCAGCACCGCCTACATCAGCACCGCCTACATCAGCACCGCCTACATCAGCACCGCTTACATCAGCACCGCCTACATCAGCACCGCCTACATCAGCACCGCCTACATCAGCACCGCTTACATCAGCACCGCCTACATCAGCACCGCTTACATCAGCACCGCCTACATCAGCACCGCCTACATCAGCACCGCCTACATCAGCACCGCTTACATCAGCACCGCCTACATCAGCACCGCTTACATCAGCACCGCCTACATCAGCACCGCTTACATCAGCACCGCTTACATCAGCACCGCTACATCAGCACCGCTTACATCAGCACCGCCTACATCAGCACCGCTTACATCAGCACCGCCTACATCAGCACCGCTTACATCAGCACCGCCTACAGCAGCACCGCTTACATCAGCACCGCCTACATCAGCACCGCTTACATCAGCACCGCTTACATCAGCACCGCCCACAGCAGCACCGCTTACATCAGCACCATCTACAGCAGCACCACCTACATCAGCACCGCCTACAGCAGCACCGCCTACAGCAGCATTAGCACCGCCTACAGCAGCACCGCTTACATCAGCACCGCCTACATCAGCACCGCTTACATCAGCACCGCCCACAGCAGCACCGCTTACATCAGCACCGCCTACATCAGCACCGCTTACATCAGCACCGCTACATCAGCACCGCTTACATCAGCACCGCCTACATCAGCACCGCTTACATCAGCACCGCTACATCAGCACCGCCTACAGCAGCACCGCTTACATCAGCACCGCCTACATCAGCACCGCTTACATCAGCACCGCTTACATCAGCACCGCCCACAGCAGCACCGCTTACATCAGCACCGCCTACATCAGCACCGCTTACATCAGCACCGCTTACATCAGCACCGCCCACAGCAGCACCGCTTACATCAGCACCATCTACAGCAGCACCACCTACATCAGCACCGCCTACAGCAGCACCGCCTACAGCAGCACCACTTACATCAGCACCACCTACATCAGCGCCGCTTACATCAGCACCGCCTACAGCAGCACCACTTACATCAGCACCACCTACATCAGCGCCACTTACATCAGCACCGCCTACAGCAGCACCAGCTACGTCAACACCGCCTGCTTCGGCACCACTTACATCACCTCCCACTATATCACCAACACAAGCACATCTCACGGCATCTCCCCCAACACAAGCACCTCCGAATACATTTCCTCCGACACAAGCACCTCCCACTTCATCACCCCCAGTACAAGCACCTCTGACTACATCTCCGCTGACACAGGCACCTCCTTCGGCATTACCCTCAACGCAAGCACCTCTGACTGCATCACCCGCGGCACAAGCACAGCCCATTACATCTCCTCCAACGCAAGCACCCACCGCCGAATGTCTGACGCAAGCACCTCTGACTTCATCATCTCCACGAGCCATTCCCACTACATCTCCTCCAACACAAGCACCTTCGACAGAGCCACCAGCCGCTCCAACGGGAACAACCCCAAGTGCAGCTCCTTCGACCATTGCACCACCAGCTTCGCTCCGTACTCTCGAGCCGGCGCTCGGTACGGAGGCACCACCAACAATTTCTCCGGCATCCACCTCAGACGCGCCTGCTGTAGGTGACCGCAACATGACAGGAGATACCAACACAAGCACACCGACTAATAGTACCATGTACAATTCTGCTGAAAGCAGCGCTGCCGTGAGGGCTGCACGTAGTAAGGGGCTGTACTTTGTCAGGATGTTCATTTTCTTCTTCTCATTCTATGCCTGCTTTTTCGCCCTTTTTTTGGCCTCGTTTCTCACGTTGAAGGAGGGCTGCGTTTTTGATGTATCGACCCGCACCCTCGTTCAGAAGTCTCGGAAGTTCACCGCCCTTCCAGGAGAGCTCAGCTCGACAGAGGCTACGCTGTCGGCTTTTTTGAACGTTGCTTCACCCTTCTTTGTCCACTCACGTTGATGACATCAAAGTTTCGAGGCTACGGTCACGAATACTTCGCAACATTACGTCTTCTTGTTGCGTTCGTGGGGAGTCATTTGCATGCAAATGAGTACCACACTATAGCATTCTTAACCACATTCCGACATTTCTGAAAATGTGGCTTGCGAGGGTCGTCGCGTCTAGACTGGCACATCCCTCTAGGCATAGTGGTCAGCGATTCGCATTATCGCATATTATCGCGTTCGGGATTGTGGCGCCAATCATCGCATTTTCATTCTGGGTTACTCACCAGGCCTGCCCAAGAGGCGCCCTCAAAACGGGGTTTTGCGCAACAACTGCGGCCTCGCTTTCTCGTCAAAGGGGCAGACACTTTGCCGGCAGTATGCTTTGTGCGCTTCGCTCGTTGACGATCTTGACTGACCAATAAACTGAACGCTTGAAAGGAAGAAAACTAAATGAGTTGCACTTACGATGGGGTAACCCCCCGAGGTAGTCGCTGAATGGTGAGAGAAACAGGCTATCCCAGGAGGTCACGGGGGACGGAGAGCGGGAACCCAGGTCCCCTGGACCTCGCGCTGAACGCGGACACGGAAAAAGAGACAAGCAACCCAGTGGGTGGGTGGGAACTTTTGTTTTCCGATTCCTTTGGAATCCGGTGCCCAACCTTCCTGGTGAGTGGTTCGTAACGCGCTTAGCATTCCACGATGAATCGACAGAATGCTTTGTGCGCTTCTCGTTGACGAGCTTGAAAGGAAGAAAACTAAACGAGTTGCACTTACGATGGGGTAACCCCCCGAGATAGTCGCTGAATGGTGAGAGAAACAGGCTAGCCAAGGAGGTCACGGGGGACGGAGAGCGGGAACCCAGGTCCCCTGGACCTCGCGCTGAACGCGGAAACGGAAAAAGAGACAAGCAAACCAGTGGGTGGGTGGGAACTTTTGTTTTCCGATTCCTTTGGAATCCGGTGCCCAACCTTCCTGGTGAGTGCTTCGTAACGCGCTTAGCATTCCCACGATGAATCGACAGAATGCTTTGTGCACTTCTCGTTGACGATCTTGACTGACCAATAAACTGAACGCTTGAAAGGAAGAAAACTAGACGAGTTGCACTTACTATGGGGTAACCCCCCGAGATAGTCGCTGAATGGTGAGAGAAACAGGCTAGTCCAGGAGGTCACACCACCAAACCCATATCGCAAGTCAGGAACTGCCTAACTGCAAGTGCCATCGGAAGTTGCTGATAACGGAACCCGTGACAGAAGGTCAGCAGGTTTCCCGGCGCTTTTTACCCAGCGCACAGATAGAGAAACGTTCATGTGGCGCAGGCGTGTGTGCCCGTTCATCACGGCATCGTTCAAAGTCTGCGATCGCAGACATGCCCCTTTCAGCGCAACACCCTGCACCGTCGTGTTGTTAACCACGACAGTGACCAGCCTGCACCGTCGTGTTGTTAACCACGACAGTGACCAGCCTGCACCGTCGTGTTGTTAACCACGACTGTGACCAGCCTGCACCGTCGTGTTGTTAACCACGACGGTGACCAGCCTGCACCGTCGTGTTGTTAACCACGACAGTGACCAGCCTGCACCGTCGTGTTGTTAACCACGACGGTGACCAGCCTGCACCGTCGTGTTGTTAACCACGACGGTGACCAGCCTGCACCGTCGTGTTGTTCACCACGACAGTGACCAGCCTGCACCGTCGTGTTGTTAACCACGACAGTGACCAGCCTGCACCGTCGTGTTGTTAACCACGACGGTGACCAGCCTGCACCGTCGTGTTGTTAACCACGACGGTGACCAGCCTGCACCGTCGTGTTGTTAACCACGACTGTGACCAGCCTGCACCGTCGTGTTGTTAACCACGACAGTGACCAGCCTGCACCGTCGTGTTGTTAACCACGACGGTGACCAGCCTGCACCGTCGTGTTGTTAACCACGACAGTGACCAGCCTGCACCGTCGTGTTGTTAACCACGACAGTGACCAGCCTGCACCGTCGTGTTGTTCACCACGACAGTGACCAGCCTGCACCGTCGTGTTGTTAACCACGGTGACCAGCCTGCACCGTCGTGTTGTTAACCACGACAGTGACCAGCCTGCACCGTCGTGTTGTTAACCACGACAGTGACCAGCCTGCACCGTCGTGTTGTTCACCACGACAGTGACCAGCCTGCACCGTCGTGTTGTTAACCACGACAGTGACCAGCCTGCACCGTCGTGTTGTTAACCACGACAGTGACCAGCCTGCACCGTCGTGTTGTTAACCACGACGGTGACCAGCCTGCACCGTCGTGTTGTTAACCACGACAGTGACCAGCCTGCACCGTCGTGTTGTTAACCACGACGGTGACCAGCCTGCACCGTCGTGTTGTTAACCACGACAGTGACCAGCCTGCACCGTCGTGTTGTTAACCACGACGGTGACCAGCCTGCACCGTCGTGTTGTTAACCACGACAGTGACCAGCCTGCACCGTCGTGTTGTTAACCACGACAGTGACCAGCCTGCACCGTCGTGTTGTTAACCACGACAGTGACCAGCCTGCACCGTCGTGTTGTTAACCACGACTGTGACCAGCCTGCACCGTCGTGTTGTTAACCACGACAGTGACCAGCCTGCACCGTCGTGTTGTTAACCACGACGGTGACCAGCCTGCACCGTCGTGTTGTTAACCACGACAGTGACCAGCCTGCACCGTCGTGTTGTTAACCACGACAGTGACCAGCCTGCACCGTCGTGTTGTTAACCACGACAGTGACCAGCCTGCACCGTCGTGTTGTTAACCACGACAGTGACCAGCCTGCACCGTCGTGTTGTTAACCACGACAGTGACCAGCCTGCACCGTCGTGTTGTTAACCACGACAGTGACCAGCCTGCACCGTCGTGTTGTTAACCACGACAGTGACCAGCCTGCACCGTCGTGTTGTTAACCACGACTGTGACCAGCCTGCACCGTCGTGTTGTTCACCACGACAGTGACCAGCCTGCACCGTCGTGTTGACGGTGACCAGCCTGCACCGTCGTGTTGTTAACCACGACAGTGACCAGCCTGCACCGTCGTGTTGTTAACCACGACAGTGACCAGCCTGCACCGTCGTGTTGTTAACCACGACAGTGACCAGCCTGCACCGTCGTGTTGTTAACCACGACAGTGACCAGCCTGCACCGTCGTGTTGTTAACCACGACAGTGACCAGCCTGCACCGTCGTGTTGTTAACCACGACAGTGACCAGCCTGCACCGTCGTGTTGTTAACCACGACAGTGACCAGCCTGCACCGTCGTGTTGTTAACCACGACGGTGACCAGCCTGCACCGTCGTGTTGTTAACCACGACAGTGACCAGCCTGCACCGTCGTGTTGTTAACCACGACAGTGACCAGCCTGCACCGTCGTGTTGTTAACCACGACAGTGACCAGCCTGCACCGTCGTGTTGTTAACCACGACAGTGACCAGCCTGCACCGTCGTGTTGTTAACCACGACAGTGACCAGCCTGCACCGTCGTGTTGTTAACCACGACAGTGACCAGCCTGCACCGTCGTGTTGTTCACCACGACAGTGACCAGCCTGCACCGTCGTGTTGTTAACCACGACAGTGACCAGCCTGCACCGTCGTGTTGTTAACCACGACAGTGACCAGCCTGCACCGTCGTGTTGTTAACCACGACAGTGACCAGCCTGCACCGTCGTGTTGTTAACCACGACAGTGACCAGCCTGCACCGTCGTGTTGTTAACCACGACAGTGACCAGCCTGCACCGTCGTGTTGTTAACCACGACAGTGACCAGCCTGCACCGTCGTGTTGTTAACCACGACAGTGACCAGCCTGCACCGTCGTGTTGTTAACCACGACAGTGACCAGCCTGCACCGTCGTGTTGTTAACCACGACAGTGACCAGCCTGCACCGTCGTGTTGTTAACCACGACAGTGACCAGCCTGCACCGTCGTGTTGTTAACCACGACGGTGACCAGCCTGCACCGTCGTGTTGTTAACCACGACAGTGACCAGCCTGCACCGTCGTGTTGTTAACCACGACTGTGACCAGCCTGCACCGTCGTGTTGTTAACCACGACAGTGACCAGCCTGCACCGTCGTGTTGTTAACCACGACGGTGACCAGCCTGCACCGTCGTGTTGTTAACCACGACAGTGACCAGCCTGCACCGTCGTGTTGTTAACCACGACAGTGACCAGCCTGCACCGTCGTGTTGTTAACCACGACAGTGACCAGCCTGCACCGTCGTGTTGTTAACCACGACAGTGACCAGCCTGCACCGTCGTGTTGTTAACCACGACGGTGACCAGCCTGCACCGTCGTGTTGTTAACCACGACAGTGACCAGCCTGCACCGTCGTGTTGTTAACCACGACAGTGACCAGCCTGCACCGTCGTGTTGTTAACCACGACGGTGACCAGCCTGCACCGTCGTGTTGTTAACCACGACAGTGACCAGCCTGCACCGTCGTGTTGTTAACCACGACAGTGACCAGCCTGCACCGTCGTGTTGTTAACCACGACAGTGACCAGCCTGCACCGTCGTGTTGTTAACCACGACGGTGACCAGCCTGCACCGTCGTGTTGTTAACCACGACAGTGACCAGCCTGCACCGTCGTGTTGTTAACCACGACAGTGACCAGCCTGCACCGTCGTGTTGTTAACCACGACAGTGACCAGCCTGCACCGTCGTGTTGTTAACCACGACGGTGACCAGCCTGCACCGTCGTGTTGTTAACCACGACTGTGACCAGCCTGCACCGTCGTGTTGTTAACCACGACAGTGACCAGCCTGCACCGTCGTGTTGTTAACCACGACGGTGACCAGCCTGCACCGTCGTGTTGTTAACCACGACAGTGACCAGCCTGCACCGTCGTGTTGTTCACCACGACAGTGACCAGCCTGCACCGTCGTGTTGTTAACCACGACAGTGACCAGCCTGCACCGTCGTGTTGTTAACCACGACAGTGACCAGCCTGCACCGTCGTGTTGTTAACCACGACAGTGACCAGCCTGCACCGTCGTGTTGTTAACCACGACAGTGACCAGCCTGCACCGTCGTGTTGTTAACCACGACAGTGACCAGCCTGCACCGTCGTGTTGTTAACCACGACGGTGACCAGCCTGCACCGTCGTGTTGTTAACCACGACAGTGACCAGCCTGCACCGTCGTGTTGTTAACCACGACAGTGACCAGCCTGCACCGTCGTGTTGTTAACCACGACAGTGACCAGCCTGCACCGTCGTGTTGTTAACCACGACAGTGACCAGCCTGCACCGTCGTGTTGTTAACCACGACGGTGACCAGCCTGCACCGTCGTGTTGTTAACCACGACGGTGACCAGCCTGCACCGTCGTGTTGTTAACCACGACAGTGACCAGCCTGCACCGTCGTGTTGTTAACCACGACAGTGACCAGCCTGCACCGTCGTGTTGTTAACCACGACAGTGACCAGCCTGCACCGTCGTGTTGACGACGGTGACCAGCCTGCACCGTCGTGTTGTTAACCACGACAGTGACCAGCCTGCACCGTCGTGTTGTTAACCACGACAGTGACCAGCCTGCACCGTCGTGTTGTTAACCACGACAGTGACCAGCCTGCACCGTCGTGTTGTTAACCACGACAGTGACCAGCCTGCACCGTCGTGTTGTTAACCACGACGGTGACCAGCCTGCACCGTCGTGTTGTTAACCACGACAGTGACCAGCCTGCACCGTCGTGTTGTTAACCACGACGGTGACCAGCCTGCACCGTCGTGTTGTTAACCACGACGGTGACCAGCCTGCACCGTCGTGTTGTTAACCACGACAGTGACCAGCCTGCACCGTCGTGTTGAACCACGACGTGACCAGCCTGCACCGTCGTGTTGTTAACCACGACAGTGACCAGCCTGCACCGTCGTGTTGTTAACCACGACAGTGACCAGCCTGCACCGTCGTGTTGTTAACCACGACGGTGACCAGCCTGCACCGTCGTGTTGTTAACCACGACTGTGACCAGCCTGCACCGTCGTGTTGTTAACCACGACAGTGACCAGCCTGCACCGTCGTGTTGTTAACCACGACAGTGACCAGCCTGCACCGTCGTGTTGTTAACCACGACAGTGACCAGCCTGCACCGTCGTGTTGTTAACCACGACAGTGACCAGCCTGCACCGTCGTGTTGTTAACCACGACAGTGACCAGCCTGCACCGTCGTGTTGTTAACCACGACGGTGACCAGCCTGCACCGTCGTGTTGTTAACCACGACTGTGACCAGCCTGCACCGTCGTGTTGTTAACCACGACAGTGACCAGCCTGCACCGTCGTGTTGTTAACCACGACTGTGACCAGCCTGCACCGTCGTGTTGTTAACCACGACAGTGACCAGCCTGCACCGTCGTGTTGTTACCACGACAGTGACCAGCCTGCACCGTCGTGTTGTTAACCACGACAGTGACCAGCCTGCACCGTCGTGTTGTTAACCACGACAGTGACCAGCCTGCACCGTCGTGTTGTTAACCACGACAGTGACCAGCCTGCACCGTCGTGTTGTTAACCACGACAGTGACCAGCCTGCACCGTCGTGTTGTTAACCACGACAGTGACCAGCCTGCACCGTCGTGTTGTTAACCACGACGGTGACCAGCCTGCACCGTCGTGTTGTTAACCACGACAGTGACCAGCCTGCACCGTCGTGTTGTTAACCACGACAGTGACCAGCCTGCACCGTCGTGTTGTTAACCACGACGGTGACCAGCCTGCACCGTCGTGTTGTTAACCACGACTGTGACCAGCCTGCACCGTCGTGTTGTTAACCACGACAGTGACCAGCCTGCACCGTCGTGTTGTTAACCACGACGGTGACCAGCCTGCACCGTCGTGTTGTTAACCACGACAGTGACCAGCCTGCACCGTCGTGTTGTTAACCGGTGACCAGCCTGCACCGTCGTGTTGTTAACCACGACAGTGACCAGCCTGCACCGTCGTGGTTAACCACGACAGTGACCAGCCTGCACCGTCGTGTTGTTAACCACGACAGTGACCAGCCTGCACCGTCGTGTTGTTAACCACGACGGTGACCAGCCTGCACCGTCGTGTTGTTAACCACGACGGTGACCAGCCTGCACCGTCGTGTTGTTAACCACGACGGTGACCAGCCTGCACCGTCGT
>JAPJBO010001595.1:0-36690 GCA_030068145.1 Diplonema papillatum | reverse complement strand
CACAGACAAAAACACCCGTTAAGGGGGTGAAAAAAGTGAAAAAAGGGGGAAAGATGCCTGGAAAAAGCAAACGGAGCCCATCCAGCTCAAGCGAAAGCAGTGCGGAGTCGTCAGATGAGCCAGAATCGGACGAGCTTCCGCAAAAGCCGCGCGATGGCTCGCTGATTGCCCAGAACAAAATGGCAGGCTTCATTGCCGGGACACAAAACCCCCCAAACACACCCAAACTCTGTTTGCAGTTGCCCAAGGAACGCCTAGCGTTAGCCTAACCCAAGGAACGCCCGGTCTTAGCCTAACCCAAGGGACGACACACCGAATCAGCTTTGCCTTGAACATCAGCATCATGCAGCCGCAGCCCCAAGCGCAAGCCCCACCCCACCCCAGCCTTGACTGTTTCAGCATCGGGCAGCCATCTTTAGCCACCGCCGGCTCTTTTCTCCTTTCATCATCAAGATCCAGTGACCTGCATGCTTCATTTCTCAATCCTTTCGGTGGAACGAGGACTGGCGAGACTTCACTGATATGCGCGCCTGGCAGCCCGGGAAGATACATCTTCCGGTAAAAAACAGACGTTTTACTGGTGTAAGGGCCATATTTTCCCTCGGACATGATTTTTTCCCTCGCCTTTCCCTCGGGCTTCGCCCCCGGGAAAGGCTCGGGAAGAAAGCATGTCCTCGGGAAAATATGCACCCTTACTTACCGGTAAAAAATAGCTATTTTTAGGGGGTGCCCGGTGACATTGTGCAGATTCCTGTTGCTGGTGCCTGGCCGACCTACGTAGCATCTAGTAGCGCGATAATGTTGGTTCATTCAGCTCCGAGGTGCGCATTTGAAAGATATGCCACGAAATCTTTCAAATGCGCCCTTCGGTTCCTATTTCTGACCCCCTCTGAGTATGACCTGAGGCTTACCCAAAAATGTCCCTTTTCCCAAATAAACCCACCCCCCCGTCCGTATGTGGTTAAGCATTATTAGAGTTCTGTCGGAAAGCAGCGGCCGCCAAAACGTGCCGCGATACCTATATGATCAAAAGCAAAGAGGAAAAAGAGTACGAAAAGGGGTGGCACACCTTGCCGGTCCCAGAGACTTTGACGCCCCGCGGCCCCGCCGGCGGCTCGAGGCGGGGTTGCTGCTGCTGCTGCCGCTGCTGCTGATGCTGCTGCTGCGGTTGTTGTTGCTGTTCTGGTTGATGTTGCGGTTGTCGTTGTTGTTGTTGTTGCTCCTGCTTCTGCGGTTGCTGCTGCTCTACTTTGGGGTGTTCGCCGTCGACGTCCATGGCGCCTGTCGTGTCGACGATGTGGCACGTCGAAAGATCCGGGATGAGTTCGGGCGGCGCGGGCTTGGCTTCGTTCCACTCCTGCTCGTGCCCGTACAGGTCGATGAAGTCGTCCTTCGTGTACGCCTGCCCGTCCGACGGGTCGATCCTCCACTCGACCTGCGCGAGGATTTCGTCGGCCCGCTTCTGCCTGTCGGCCAGGTCCTGGGCCTGCTGGAAGTCCTGGTATTTTTCCATGTTCTCCGCCAGGGCGTGCGTCCCGGCCAGCCACATCGTGAAGACGTCGTCGTCCGTCGCTTCGACCTTCCTCGCGGTGTCCGGCTCCTCGGGCTCTATTTTCGCCTTCGGCTTCCTCCGCTTGTCGACCCTGCTTTTCGCGTCTCTGATGATCATCGAATCCTTGACCACCAGCGACGGGTAGTCGCCTTGGGGTGGGAGCTTCCCCCGCAGCTTGTCCTCGGTTTGCCTGGCGAAGTACGTCTGCGCCACGCTGACTTGGTAGGATGCGTTTTGGTTGCGGTCGAGGGGTCTCGTGGCGTTCGCGTGAGCGTCCCAGTCGAGCCAGGTGACCGTGTTTTCCGGCAGCGACGCGTGGAAGCCGACCCAGTCGAGGAACAGCTGGTGCTGGCAGAGGGTCGACAGGCTGCCGAAGAGGACGCACAGCCGCATCGCGCGCGTGAGCGACACGTTGAGCCGCCGCCAGTTGGCCACGAAGCCGATGACGCCCTGGTCGTTGCTCCGGACCATCGACAGCAGGATCACGTCGCTCTCCCTCCCTTGGTACGAGTCAACCGACGACACCGTGATCAGCGCGTGGTCCCGCGTCATCTGCCTCAGGAACTTCCGGATCGCGCCCACCTGCGCCGCGTATGGCGTGATGACCCCTATCTTATGCGCAGGCACCCCCTCGTCGACGAGCCCCCGGGCGGTCCGTGCCACCGCCATGGCCTCCGTCAGGTTCATGGCGGACTTCCCGACCGAGTTCTCGTGTCCGTCGACGTTGCAGAAGGCGAGCGGGCCCCGGACGGTGCGGAAGGCGCCGGTTCGGTCTTCGATCGAGACGCCGGTCTTCAGCTTGCCTTTGTAGAAGCGCCACGACGGGAAGTGCGAGATGAGGGCATGCATCCGGTACTGGATGCCGAGCACGAACATCTCCATCCCGACCGCGAGCATTCGCTCGAAGAGCGACGTGCCGAGGCCCAGTTGCTCGGCTTCGACGGAGGTGATCGTCGCAGGGAGCTGGCACTGGTCGCCGACCATGACCACCTGCTGCGCGCCCTTCGCGATGGGGATCAGCGCCGCCGGCTCGATGATCTGCGCCGCCTCGTCGACGACGACGAACTGGAACGTCTTCCGCTTGAGCAGCCGCATCCCGGCCCCGATGCACGTCACCGCGATGACGTCGTACTCGGCCATGATCTCCTCTTCCGACCGCTTCCCGGACGACCTCTTCTTGTTGTCCATGCTCCATGGCGCCGTCGGCGGCGCGGCACCGATGCGCAGCACGCGGATCCCCCTGTCGTAGAGCCCGTCCGCGAGGTTGTCCGTGCCCTTGTTGCTGAAGGCTGACACGAGCACGGGCCCCTTGTTGTGCCGGAGCCACTCGATGACGATCTCGACCGCGGTCGTCGTCTTCCCGGTCCCCGGCGGGCCCTGCACGAAGGTCAGCTTCCGGCCCCCCTGGATCACCGCGTCGATCGCCTCCTGCTGGTACTGGTTGAGCGGCCGCGGGTCCGGCAGGGGGTACCCCACCGGGTGGTACGCCGGCAGCTCCGGGTGCCTCGCCCGCGACGCGACCGCGATGGGCGAGGTCGGGTCGGGCGTCGGCTGCTGCGACGGGTCCCGGACCCTGGCTTTTTCGGACGTTTTTTCGACCTGCGCGAAGAGCGTGTTCGCGATGTCGGTGCCCGGGTTGATGATGCCCAGGTTGTTCGACGGGTTGACGTGGACCGGCTCCTGCCGCTGCAGGACGTTGATCATGTCGTCGATCCGCTCGAACGTGATCGTGTTCGGGCCGAGGTCGACGCGGTAGAGATCGTCGCTCGACCACGGGATCTTCTCGAACGTCGTGGACACCGTCAGCGCGTTGAGGTCCTTGTCTTCGACCTCCGCGAAGATCGACACCTTCGGGTCGTCGAGCGTCGGCGTCAGGTGCTGCGGCGTCAGCAGCACGACCCTCCCGAGCGAGATCTCCGTGCAGTTCGGCAGCCGCTCGCCCCTCGGCACCGCGACGGTGATCATCAGCACGTCGGTCCCGCGGAGCTTCCGGCGCTCGGAGCCGGCGACGTGGACGTTCGGGCAAGCGTACCCGTCCTTCACCAGCTCCTTCTGCGGCCGCCGGAGGCGGTGGCGGCAGCTGTTGCGCTCCTCCTTGTACTCGAGCGCGAGTGACGCCTGGAAGAAGCGGGCGTAGTCGTTGATGGTGATCTTCCAGTCTTCGAACTGCTCCCGGTGGCAGGCCTGGTTCTTCGCGAGGCTCAGCATCATCGTCTCGCGGGCGGTGGCGGCCGCCTGCGCCGCCTCCTCGCGCGACACGATGTCCGGCGTGATGTCCGACGTACGCGGGTTGTAGTACTGCGCGCACTCAGATATCCACTGGTAACCGTCGGGCAGGATCGGAGGCCGCAGAAAGATCGGCGGGTTGCCTGCGCGGAGGGAATTTTTTGGTTTGTGGGGGAGCAGTGCTCCCGCTAACCTCACTTTTGGTGAGGAATTCCAAAACTCATCATCCGCAACGACTGCTCTTTTGTCCACGGCTACTTGACTCCGTTGGCTTCATTTCACAAGGCATCCAGTGAAACTAGTTTTGCCGGAAAAATGTTTGGACCGGAAGACTTTTGGACTCTTTTGGGGAGTCTGCAAATTATTTGGACTTTTTTTCCGGTCCAACATTTTTCCGAACACGGTAGGCGAAATATAGGCTCATGTAGGCGAGCTACGTAATTTTATTGCTGGACGGCGCCGAGTCCCGAGGCGCAGCCGAGGGACGAGGCAAAAACACACCGTGAGCCGAAGTGAGAGGGAAATTAGATCTTTTGCACTTCTGAGCACAAGCTTCCGAGGTATAATCTAGTAAAGGGACAAGCTAGCGTGCAGAATGGGTATTTTTCTACTCCATCTTGATGTTGATGGAGCGTGGTGCGTGACTGGTGTGTAGCAGCTGCCTGAGCTGCATGGTGCAGCAAATGTCTGTGTTGCACAGGGACTTACACGGTAACTCCTGAGCTGCAGAGGATGCGACGAGTGCAGCAACTGTGTGTTGCACAAGGTGTAACCGGCAAAGCAACTGTCTGAGTGCAGAGAATGTGACCGATGCAGCAAATGGTTGGGTTGCATAGGGTGCTGCCGGCACAGCTAACCGAGTAGAGCTCGTGCAGCGTTTGCACTTGGGGGAAGTGCCGTCCGTACTGTAGGGGGTGCCCCGACCCACCGCAGAGACAGATGCTAATTATGCCTGCGCCGCAGGCGCGGAAATTTTTGGACAGGCACACACGGCACACAAAAGCAAATGCTTGTTTCCGATAGAGGAGGATGTTCTTGTTACTGACCGGTCGCTGTGTGTTCTTCTCGCCGAGCCCTTTCCTGTCCATAGCATGGCCAGTGACTTGTTGCTTTGGTCCTATAATTTGTGGTCAGCTAATCTATGGATTTGTAATTTATGGACGAATTAATTTATTTTAGGCGACTTTTGGCGAATCCATAAATTAGAAAGCGAGGTGTAGCTCTTCACAAAATAGAGTTTCACAAGATACAGATTACTTGATACATTACGGACTGGAGTGTATCCAGGGGGACCTATTCTCCTAGGATATTAGGTCGACTGGTTTTGGAGATAGATTTAACTTTTAATTTTTCAGCGGCGAGTTAAATTTTTATGGAAGTGGACCTATCCACCCGCTGTGAGTGTAAAAACAGCACACCAAGTGAGAAGACGTGAGGAAACAGTCTAGAATGTAAATGTTGCCAACAAGCAAAAACGAGAGAGTGAAAACGAGAAAAAAGAGCTGTTAAAACGGAAAAGAGGCTGATCAATGGTTTCTCAAAGACCGCGGTTGGGTGGTGTTTTGTGAACCAGCACACTCTCTCTGCCACCCTGTGGGTGCGCTTTGCTTTGCTGGCGCTGTGAAGAGGACGGCTAAAGCGCCGCTCCTCCTGGCTGGTGTGGACTATTTTCTGTTGTCTCAGTGCACTCAGAATTGGTCGGACCCGGTGCAGGTACAGCTGGTGCAGATACGGCTGGTATGTCAACCTGTGGGTTGTTCTGTGGCACTTCTTCCTTGACCTACCGCATCCAGTGCAGGGGATGAACGTCGGCCAGGCGGCGAAAAAGAACGGGAATCGTGGGAGTGCCTTGGTTATTTTGGTAAAACCAACTGTCCGGTCGAAACCCAGCTCACGTTCTCTGTTAGTGGGTGAACAACCCGTACACAATTCTGCTTGTCTAGGTTAGGAAGGTCAGGAAGAGCCAACATCGAAGGATCAAAAAGCAACATTGCTATGAACGCTTGGCTGCCACAAGCCCCCGTCCCTGTGGCAATTTTTCTGCCACCTCCGGCTTCATCCCTTGAACATAACTGAGGGCAATATGGCGCCGAAGGCGCGAAGGAAAAAAACGCCACCCTGCAACAAAACCCTGGATAGCCCTTGGATAAAGCCTGGAGAATAGCAATTTTTTAACGCCACTAGTTTTAATGTTCGCGAAAACTCCGGAAGAAATCGGGTGGATAATAGGTCTACCCCCCCTTTATCTGTATGTAAATAATGTGCGTGGGGGCTAAACATAAAAAGTAGGGAACCTCCTCTGTCGTCACTTGCAAGGGTACACTTGGGCATAGAAAGGTAGAGTGAAATTAAGCTGACCTTGGCTTGGACCGAAGTAGATTTCGAATGTGGCCTCCTTCACGAGGACGTGCGGGAAGAAGACTTGGCCGCGGTTCTCGCGCTCCAGGGCGAAGGCGTGCTTCGGCATTGTGTGCTGGTTGACCATGAAGGATATTGTGTTCTTGTCGAAGTCGATGAGCGCGGTGACCACGTCGTTAGCGCCGAAAGACTGTCCCCACTTGGTGTACTTCCCGTCGTGCGAGCACGTGCCGGTGCCGCCGAACCCGAAGGACTTGCCGTCCATGCCGAGCTCGATGGTCGCGTCGATGGTGCTCCAGCCCAGCCGAATGTTCCCGCCGGTCTCGTTTCGGAACGCGAAGGCGACCTTCCCGCTGTTCACCCCGCAGTTGGCGCGGATCCCGATCCACGGCTTGTCGGACTGCATCCTGCGCGCCCGGGTGAACGTGTCGCCCACGAACCCCCACCCGGGGTCCGCGTCCGGCGGGTGCAGCTGGTGCTTCGTCCCGGGCCGCCACGCCGGCAGCGGGCCGTCCCACGGAATCCCCGGCGGCGCCTTTGCCCCGGGCTTGCCGCCCTTCCCGCCGCCCTTCCCGCCGCCCTTCCCTTTCCCGCCGTAGCCGCCGCCGTAGCCCATGCCGCTTTCCTTGCCTGGTACGCCGGGCCACGCAGCCCCCCCTTCCGCTTTCGCCCCAAGTGTTGGCACCTGCGTGTTCGTGTGTACTGTTGGCGTGTGTGTTTGGGACCCGGTGTTACGTGTTGTCGCCTCCGCGGCAGGTGCAGACGCATGCTGAAGACCCGTTCTGTCGACCAGTAAAGTGCATGCGAAGACTCATTCTGTCGACCAGCGAAGCGCGCGCTGAAGACTCGTCTGTTGTCAATGCGGAAGGCATGATACTGAAAGCTCACTCTGGTCGCCAATGCGAACTGTATGCTGAAGACAGCTAGCCTCAATCGCGCAACGCCGTCACGGGCTGCGGATTGTACCACTACAGCCACAACCAACAACAAAGCTGGCAACTTGAAAGACAGAGCTGACGAAGACGACGATCAGAATTGATTTGCCCCCAAGTCGATGCGCGACGCTATGCTACCAATACATGTCTATTATTACTTCTACTGCCTTTCGCGGCCGCTGGTTCACAATCAAAAGTGCTGGCGACCTCCTCTTGCGAGTTATGGAGATCGGTCGTACCCCGAGGGTGCGCGTAAACCGAATTTCGAGTCCGCTTCGAGGCCCTTCCGAGAAACGAGGTCCATCGCATTGTCGCAACCAATATCGCCGTATCCCTGGGTCGTGTTCGGGTCGGCCTCCTTCTCTTGGTCGCCTGGATGGTATTGTATCGATATCATGGCCCTGTGATCTCCCGGCTGGCTTGACTCGAGTATCCGCACTTATATCCGCATCTTCATCTTCACGCCTTGGTTCCTGGTGCACGTAGGTTCAGACCCATCTAAAATGCCGGTTAGGGAGAGATAGAGAGAAAGCAGTACCGTCCCCTCAGGTTTCGTTTCTTTAAGTGTGCATTCAATTCATTTGGGCCGTTTGACGAGTCAGGATTCTATCTCTAAATACAGCAAGCCGGCAGGCACGCCGGATACAGGTGGTTGCGGGGGGATGGCTGCTTTGTTGCGCTGATGAGGAGTGGTTGCTATCGTAACCACAGGCCCACGGGGGGGTTTGCAAGAATGTGCTTGGAATGGATATGTACTCAACACGTGAATTTGCCCTTTTGACATATAAGCCTCACCCTGCACGCACCCATCGACTTCTTGCAGCGAGGAGTTCTAATTTCTCACAAAACAAAAGATTCGCAGACTGCTACGAGGACAATCAAGTGTCGGGCTGCGCATCTGCGCATGGGTGAGACCGGGTGTCGGGAAGAAATGCGTAGTTTTGGTTTGGAAACTGCTGCCATCGATCCCGTTGGGCGCTTGCAGTTTCCCCTCTTCGTTGCGTTGCGGAAACTGAAACAGAGCGCAGAAGCCCGCATGGCGAGAAGCATTCATGCAGGATCGTGTCGTGAAAGGCACGAACGGGCGTTCTAACCCCTGATGACTTGCGCCTACTGGGTATTCCTCATTCGAGGAAAATAAGTGCAAGCATCGATCCTCGTCACGACAAGTTCAAAAGAACTCCCATAGGTAACTGAAGGCTCAACCATATTTAATGCGTCAAGTGTAATGCGCATGCAGCCTGGGACATTCGTTGGCTCCCTCTTCCACGCGCTATAAGTCGCGCGAAGTCTCCTTCAGGTTGGCGCGTGCTGCTCGGTGGCCTACATTCTGCGGCTCGCCTGCTTATCACTTGCCGCGAACTCCTGCCGGTATTCGCTGATCCTCCGCTTCACGGCGTCGGGGCGGCAGGCATCGCCATCTTGGGCATAGCCGCCTGCAGCGGGTGGACGCGACGGCGGCGCTGGCCGGCTGGCGATGGCGGCATCGGCAACGCCAACGGGGCGGACCATGGACCGCAGGGATGACAAGGAGGCTGCGTCCAAGATCTTGCACACGCCGGGGAGAGGGCCGAGGCCGCCGGTGCTTCGGTGCTCCGAGTCGACGATGCGGGCCAGCTGCTTGATCACGGCGGACGGCACCAGCGACGAATGCTCGCCCAAAGCCGAACGAGACGGTTGGTGCGCATTCATGCTGGAACGAGACGGGTGCTCGATCCAACTCGAATACCTAGGCTGCTCGTTCATGCCCGTACGAGATGGATGCTCGACCCAAGTGGAGTGAATGGGATGTCCGTGCACATCCGTACGAGATGGGTGCTCGATCATACTAGAACGAGACGGGTGTTCGATCATACCGGAAGGCTCGGTCCAGTTAGAACGAGTCGGGTCCTTGTTCACAATCGCACGAGATGGGTGCTCGTCCTTGCTCGAACGTGCACCCCTGCGGTCACCACTGGGTTGGTGTTCCGGTACAAAACTCGAAGCTGGCCCCCGACTCTGTCGTTCCCTGACCTCACCGCCACCGCTAGACAGCCGCGTGGGCGCCAGCTTCACGCGTGGTTCGCCTGCGTTTTGGCCTTCGCCGTTTCCGGGCTGTTGATGGGCGCCGTTGTGCCTGGCAGGAAGCGTCGGGCAGTTGGTGCCCTGCGTCGACGTGCGCATGCATTCTTGGCTAGTCCCGAAGGGTCCGTGTTGCGCCCCCTGTGCACGGGACGGACGCGCTTCGTCGGTGTCGGAATAGCAGGTTTGGCTAGAAATGCTGCTGAACGAGTGCATCGCGCCAGGAGATGTGTCCCGCCCCGTGTCCTGACGCCGCGGTGCAAGGACCGGACTCGCGCAGGCTTCCATGCGGCCGTTGTCGTTGCCGGGGCAGGGTCGGCTGGCCACGAAGCCAGTTGGTTGCATAGCGCCGGTTTCCGCGCCTTGCCGAGGCTGCCGGCGGGGCGCAAGAACCGGGTACCGGGGGGTGTTGTCGGAAACGTCGGCTTGACCGGACACAAAATCAGCGGATTGCGCGGCTTGCTTCGGTATCCGGCGGGGGGCAAGAACCGGGTTCTGGTGCGCTTTGATGTCGGGACCGATTTGGCCGGCCGTGAAATCGGCTCGAATTCCTTCTCCTTGCCTTGAATGGTGGGCGGTCTCAACCGACCTTCTGTTTATGTCGGGAGAGCAGGTTTGGCCAAACTGCTCAGCTGCGTTTGGTCTTGACTGCCGACGGGGTGCCAGAAGAGGGCCTCCACGAGCGTCCTGGAGGCTTGTCATTTGCATCGCTCTGGTGTCTGCGTCTTGCCCAATCTGAGGTTGATCCTGACAGCTCGTGTCGGCGTAGGTTCGGCTGTTGGCAGATTGCATCGCTCTGGGGTCGTTTTGTCTGTTTGTGGGTTGACGGCACGGGGTGTGCATGCGGCCGACATTCGTGCCAGCAGGAGATTCGAAATCTGTGCTTTGCTGTGACTGATAAGTGCGTGGAGGCCGGGTGAGGCGCGCTGGGCGAATATCAGCCCCCGGACCTTCGGGACCCTGGTCCCTAGCGCTGCGCAAGCCCATTTGGTTAACGCCAGCGGTTGAGTCGGATCGCGTGCGCAATGCGTCTTGACTGGAAGAGCGGCGGCGCGCGGGCCGGTCAACGACCCCGCGCTGCTGCGCTTCCTGACGGCCTACGTCGTTGAGGAAAGGAGGTGCCCCTGGCCGCCAACACTTGTCAAACGATGTGGATCCTGGAGAACCGTATTGAGGGTACAGATCGTCTTGCGTTGATCTCCGGCGTGCCAGCGGAGTGCCCCCCTTCACGTTGTCAAACGACACGGAGAGCCCGTGTCGCTGGTGGCCGGACAACTCGGGAGACAAGGGTTGCGTGTCCGTATCGCTCGTGGGGAGGAATGCGCGCCTGGCGCCGATGCCTGCTTGCTTGGACCCCCGGCGCGACGCCGGAGTGCCCCCTTCTAGATTGTCGAAGGACACGGAGAGGCCGTGTCGCTGCTGGCGGCCATCGGGAGAAAAGGGCTGCCCGTACGTGTCGCCCATGGGGGAAAAAGCTCGCTTGTCGTCGGTCGCCAGGTCTAGCTGCGACCTCCGAGGCAGCGGTGTGCACCCCTGCCGTTGCTGGTGCTTCCCGTCGGGAGAAAACGGTGGGGCCTGCGCGCGAGAATCGCACCTTCTCCCGTCGCTCGCATCTACGTACGGCCCCAAGGGGCCTTGTCGATGCTGGTGCGCCCTATCGGGTAGGGTGTCTGGATCGCGCACCGAGCAAAAATCACGGTTTTCATCATCGCCCACGCATCCGTTCGGCCGAGGGTTGTCGTACAGTGCGTGGAGGCCTTGCCGGCGCCGACAAGCGTTCTCGGGAGAACAGGGCAGGGCACCCGCATCGCGCATCCAGCGAAGATCACGTCCGCCGTTGCCCGCGCCCCCGTTCGGCCGCCCGGAGCTGCCGCACGATGCGGCGAGGGTTTGCCGCCGCTGCCCCGCCTTCTCGGGGGGAATCGGCTGACAGGCATCCTCCGCTGGGTGGAAAGAGCGCCCCGCGCCGGTCCCCTGGTCGCACTCGGCCCCCCTGTGCGCCCGCGGGCCCCTTTCCGCGTCGTGGACGGACGCGGAATAACTCCACGTCTGAAAGCGGGGGCCGCAATCGTCCTCCGGCTCGTGGTCCAGGTGCTCCAGGGAGGAAAGGACGTGCGGTCTTCCCGGAGACGGGTCGAGAAGGCGGGGTTGGAAACGCTGCATCCAGGAGTCGCGTTGTTGCCCCGGCGAGGCAGGAGGAGGACGGAGCTGGCGGTCGTGTCCCCAGGACTCGGCAGGCGGCGCGAGCCCGGGGGCGGTCCAAGAGTGGGGGTCGGGATCGTCGTAGCTCCCGATGGTGTCGGGCGCGGGGTGGGCTCGGTCTCGCCCTGCGCGCGGCCGCCGATTTGGAGGTGCGCCGCCGGTGGAAGCGATGCTTGGGGTGTGCAACCAAGAAGTCTCGGGTTGGGGCGGCGCGCGGGGCGAACGAGGGAAGGCGTGCGGGTGCGCGGACGAAGACGTGCTCTCGTGCAGGTCGGCGAAGAGGCCGGATGCCGGCGAGCGCAGGTTCTTGCTGTAGTGCGCCAGCCGCCGGGCATACGTGCAGAGAGACTGCGGGGTACCGCCGCGGCCCGAGAGCTCGGACAAAAGCTGCGCCTCGCCGCAGTGGCGGCAGAACTTGTCGGAGCTGACAACTGCGCAGGAGCACCCGTGGCACTGCACCTCCATCCGGGCCACCTCCGCCGTCTATCGCCCAGCGCTTCGGAAACTATGCACACGTTCCCCCGGGCGCGGCAAACGAACGATTTTGTGTGCACAAAAAAGAAAGTCCGAAACTATCCGAACTGTGAAGCCTTTGAGCGAGCGCTGAGTGGTCAATTAGGCCAGCTTGGCAGCTTCTGGAGAGCGACGGACCGCCAAGCGACGCGTCGGATCGTTTCCGGGCCAAGATAAAGTCAGAGGCTAGAGTCAGGCGAAAACTCCAAGCCAGTTGCGGACAGCCCGCGCATGGCACGGCTTCCTACTCAAAGGAACTTCCCCGGACGAAAGATCGATGATTGCTCGCTCACGCGCCAAGGGGTGTCCGTTGTCACGATCGGGCTTGCAGACTTGGACCCGGTGAATTCCGCGAAAGAAATGAAAGAGCTTTTGGATCTGTGCGAACTTCTGCTTTGCAGTGCTGAACGTTCGGAAGGGTCGACTCCGCTTCGTTCTTCGGTATTTTCTTCTGCCGTCAGTTTCTGAGCAACAAACTGGTTTGTTCTCTTGTGCGTGGCTGTCCGCCCAGAGACGAGCTCTGGCTACAGCTACGAGAAGGCGGCAGCGAGGCACGAACGATCTCCCTCCTACCTGGGTGCCAGTCTCTCGCGCGGGCACGAGAGGCAGCTTTCCTTTGTGGTTCCCCAAGGTGGGAGAAGGGGGTTGGCTGAGTGGTGATTATGTAGCAGTTTTGCTCTTCTCTGCGGCCTCTGGGGAAGATGAGGTAGGACCGGCCGGGTGTCAAAAGTGATGTACTACGTGGGGAACGGTTGCGGGGTTCTTTGTATTTTGCGCTTGGAAGCGCTGGTTGTGTAGAGCAATCTGCAGTCCTCCCGCGACGCGGTAAATGTTGGTACCGTTGTTTCGCGCGGGGTGGCCGAATGATAACGGTCTTCACTGTCACCTTTCTGACGACAAAGGCGACAATCCGGACCACGTGGGCGCCGAGTTGATTGTTGTTCACTTGATGCCGATAAGTCTGGTATGGCTTCTGCTCGTGTCAGGAATAGCCTTTATTTCCTTCCCAGGGAAGCCGGGTCCTGGCAGGGAGGCTTCCGGTGGCCGCGGATGACGTTCAATAGACGTGGAATGGGCGAGACAAATAGGCTTGGACAGCATGCTGTGTGCCGCGTTTGCAAGGCTAGAAAAGCGAAGGGTGGTGGGGGAGACGGAAAAAAAGCTTCAGGATACAAACAGACCCTTTTTTGTTTCCGAGTTTGTGTGAGTGTGTTTGGATGCAAGCTTAAATGCAGGGTTTTCAGTGAGATCGAAGTCGGCTTTGAGTTTCTGACACGCTGCTTTTGGGTTTTGTGACTCCTGGGTGGAGCGGGGTCCTTCGGGGGGCGGATAGAGCATGGGACACGGTGCAGTAGTAAACTAGTAAAATGACCCTTTACTAAACCCCCCCCCCTCGCTTAATATTTACATTTTTCTAATACTTGCATGCTCTTAATATTTACAAAATCTCCTAAAGGAAGGGTAGACCTATTATCCACCCGATTTTTCCCGAAAATTCCGCGAACTTTAAAACTAGTGGCGTTAAAAAATTGCTATTATCCAGGCTTTATCCAATGGTTATCCAAGGGCTATCCAGGGTTTTGTTGCAGGGTGGTGTTTTTTTCCTTCGCGCCTTCGGCGCGATATTGACTATTGTTTGGTAAAACCAACCTGTCCGGTCGAAACCCAGCACACGTTCCCTGTTAGTGGGGGAACAAGCCAACCCTTAGACAATTCTGCTTGTCTAGGTTAGGAAGAGTCAACATCGAAGGATCGAAAAGCAACATTGCTATTGGCTGCCACAAGCCCCCTTTCCTGTGGCAATTTTTTTGTCACCTCCGGCTTCATCCCTTGAACATAACTGAGGGATTTCGATATCACAATGCACTCCCACGATTCCCGTTCGTTTTCGCCGCCTGGCCGACATTCATCCTCTGCACTGGATGCAGTAGAAGTGCCACAGAACAACCCACAGGTTGACATACCAGCCGTATCTGCACCAGTTGCACCTGCACCTGGTCCGACCAATTCTGCTGAGACAACAGAAAATAGTCCACACCAGCCAGGAGCAGCGGCGCTTCAGCCGTCCTCTTCACAGCGCCAGCAAAGCAAAGCGCACCCACAGGGTGGCAGAGTGTGCTGGTTCACAAAGCACTACATCAAACTGCGGCCTTTGAGAAACCATTGATCATCCTCTTTTCCGTTTTAACAGCTCTTTTTTCTTGTTTTCACTCTCTCTTGTTTGCTTGTTGGCAACATTTACATTCTATGCTGTTTCCACACTTCTTCTCACTTGGTGTGCTGTTGCTACACTCACAGCAGGTGGATAGGCCCACTTCCATAAGAAGTTAACTCACCACTGAAAAATTAAAAGTTAAATTTATCTCCAAAACCAGTCGACCTATTATCCTAGGATAATAGGTCCCCCGGGATAGTAGGTCTACCCCCCCTTTATTATTTACAGTTTCTTAATATTTACATTTTCCATTTTTTATTTTGGTGAGCAACTTTCCTGCCTGGGTGTACCTGCTGCACGAGCTTTCTGCAGTGCCGTGCTCCACGTGGCGGCCGCCAACTTCATGTTTGCAGTATTATGTTGAACGTGCACGCTTCTTGGCACCATTGTTCCCTGCGTTCCTTCAGCTGCTGGGTTGCTGGCGGGGTTGGTCATGCTCTGATGTGGTCTCTCCAGGGGTTAAGGGCATCGAACACAAGATGTTTGATATCTCACCAGATAGTGAGCTTCCGAAGCCGGAGACACCGGCTGCTTCTTGCTAGGCTCGGACAACGAATACTCTGGCCCGTGCTGCCAGTCCCTCGAAGACGTCTTCACCTTCTCAGTGTCTTCGTCCGATACGATGGAGCTTGCACACGAGCACTGCAAACATCATCTTCCCGTGATGGCAGGTCAGTCATTTCTTGGGGTTGCTATGGTGAGATGTTGGGTTTTGTAAATATTAAGGGCAGAGTCTCATAATACTTACAAAACCTCATAATATTTACAATGCTCTGAGGGCATTAGCTTCCCATTCCAAATTCCGTCAGCTGACGGAATTTGGAAATCCGGGCGGCCAGGGATTATCCTGTATGGTTAAAAAATATTTTTTTCACCAAAAAAAAAAAAAAAAATCTGAAAACAGGCCGGTGAAAAAATTTTTTAACCATGGGGACTTCTGGTGAAAACTTTTTGGCAAGGGACCCAGGCTACAGGCTCAGATCTTGGAGTCGTAGTTGCTGTTTTGTGTACAGCCTGC
Organism: Diplonema papillatum; assembly: GCA_030068145.1. Classification (NCBI taxonomy): domain Eukaryota; phylum Euglenozoa; class Diplonemea; order Diplonemida; family Diplonemidae; genus Diplonema; species Diplonema papillatum. Next base: position 21,610 of record JAPJBO010001595.1, on the reverse strand, counting down.
CAGCGATGTGGTCCAGAAATATCTCTGGGGCCATGAGGGGCGTTGGGATTAGCGTGTTGGGGGGCGCCTGTCGTGAGCAGCTTCGCCCTGCCTCGATTCGTTGGAAGGCGTTGAGGCCATCATGCCGTAGTGCCGTAGTGCCCACTGGGACTGACAAGTGAAGGCTACAACTAAGTGGAGAAGCAGCAGCCAGATTGTGTTTTCCATCACACCCAGTAATCAGTCACTGGAGGATCGTTTGCTATCCTGAAGCTCACAGGCCTGAAAGGATTTTGAAACTAAAAGAGATGTCGCTCGCCACATTTGGTTTTCGTGGTGCTGCCACTGGCCCTGATGACAATACATTGCAGTACGACTACAGCAACTGGAAGGGACCGAAGTTGGAGAAACAGGCTCTCCTGAGAGGTGTCCAGCAGGGAACCGGGACGAACAGGTTGAAAAAGGCGCAGCTCTTTGGGACACTGCTTGCTTCAGCAATCCCAGCTTTCCCACGCGCAGCGTAGGAAAAAAAAATTGCTGGCCATATCAAAGATTTTTTAACCGAGATTTTTCAGAATTTCGGGGATTAGGATAACCCCTGCGGGCGGCTCAAAAAAAAAATTTATTTCCCTTCTCTGGGCCCGCTAGCAGCGACGGAACTCGCTTCGCGGTGCCAGCACGAGGGGAGAACTTGGAGATACAGAGAAAGAAGAAAAGCAGAGGGTTGGATGGAGAGGACGCAGGCGTGCGTCGGGGCCCGTGAGGAAGCACCGGCCACCTTGCATGATGAGAATACCTGCCCTGGAAAGAAGCACCCTTTTACTCGCGGGGGTAAGCACCCTTGCGGGGGAGCTCTTCCGTGTGCCTCCATGCGGAAGGACACTGGGCAGGTTCAAGGCAAGGATTTTTCCGCGCCGCCATGTAGGAGGTAAGAAGCCGAACAGAAGAACCGTGAGGGAATGCGTAATGCCCGCTCCGGTACTACGTATGGTATGCTGCTACACAGGATGGTAGGTGGATGGGTAGATGCATCGGTGCTGCATCGTATCCCGATACCTAGCAACCACGAGCTCGTGGTGGCACATCACCCCTAGGTGGTCAGCTAATATGGCCAAGTGTGCATGGGTCCAGGGATCCAGGCCACAATGTGCCATTATGCACTAGCCACTATGGTACACCACACCACGGGCGGATGTAGGTGTGCCATACCTCCTAAGTAAGAGGGTGGGAGGGCCACCATCCTACCTACCACAGGGCTGGTAGGTGTGGTATGGACAGACCCATCCACTACACGTGCTGGTGAACAGCAGGAATGGGACCGGATATCCGCTGATATCGGGGTCACCATCCGCTTTACCATCCACTAGGAGGTTGGTCCCACTCCTCACGTATATGATTGTTTCTCTTCGTGGAAGTATCAGAGAGACCCAGTACGCTCTCCTCTGCGGGGGAGCCCTCTTCGGAGGACAGAAGCCCGATGCAGTGTTCTTCTCTGTTACGGAGCCCTCTTCGCCGAGGGACGAAAGAAAACGCACGCAACTATCCTCTTTTGTGGAGGTGCCCTCTCCGCGAGGATCAGAGGAGAGAGAAGAAAGACTGCCCGCAGACGTAAAAACGAGAAAAACGCTTGTGCGCGTAACCGCATCCCCCGCTGGGGAGCTCTCAAATAAGAAAATACAGTAGGACCAAGACGTGCGCAAACAATATCGCCCTCAGAGAAAAGATGTCAGACACGGAGGGAGGAAAATCAGCATAGCCCGCCTCCCCCGCTAGGGAGCCCTTATTGCGAGGATGGAAGACGATTCACGCAACGCTAGACGCTCTCCTCTGCAAGGAGCCTCATACGCGGAGGAGGAAAACACCCAGTACGCATGCCCGCCTCCCCGCTGGGGAGCCCTCCTTGCGCGGAGGTAAGATGCCGTACGCAACGCTAGACGCTCTCCTCTGCGAGGAGCCCTCAGACGCGGAGGGAGGAAAAACACAGTTCGCATGCCCGCCTCCCCCGCTGGGGAGCCCTCCTTGCGCGGAGGGAAGATGCCGTACGCAACGCCAGACGCTCTCCTCTGCGAGAAGCCCTCACACGGAGGGTGGAAACCCCCGTACGCATGCCCGCCTCCCCGCTGGGGAGCCCTCATTACGCGGAGGGAAGATGCCGTACGCTACGCTAAAACGCTTTCCTCTGCGAGGAGCCCTCCGAGCGCGGAGGGAAGAATGCCGCACGCAACGCCAGACGCTCTCCTCTACGAGGAGCCCTCAGACGCGGAGGGAGGAAAAACCCCAGTTCGCATCCCGCCTCCCCCGCAGGGGAGCCCTCCTAGCGCGGAGGAAATGCCGTACGCCACGCTAAAACGCACTCCTCTGCTGGGAGCCCTCAAAGACGCGGAGGGAATAGTAGGCCCGCTTACCCCGCTGGGAGTCGGGAAAGAAGACCGTACGCAATGCTGGCGCAAAAAACCGCTAACACGCGCTCTCCTCAGCCGAGCTGGGAGGGAGGGAGGGACCTTATAAGAAGGCCGCGAGAGTCGGCTGAGCCGGGAGCTACCGGAGAAGGTGTGTATGTGCTTAGGTATTACAACCTGGTTCGATTGCGGGATAATAAAACCTCGGGGATAAAAGACTGCGTGTTTTTCCCGTTCAATAAAAAAAGTGCAAAAAACGACCTTCGATGAAAAAAGTCGTGGGGGTCCGGTGGAGGCGTGGATTAGGCCGCTGTGCCAGGCTGGCTGGCGATCAAGGGCCGGGCTGGCGGTCAGGGGCTGGGCATCGGTGGGTCGCCGCTGGGCATGGTGGGCTGGCTGGCAGAAGTGGGGCTGCCGCGGGAGCTGAGCCGAGTGAGAGAGTCGAGGCTCAGAAGCAGCCCGGAGTTCTTGACAGATTCTTTCCGAGTTGACACAAGTGCCAGTGTGATATCCGGTCTGCATCTACTCGTGCCAATGATTTACCAGCACACAGTATCTGAGTTGTGGATGAATTTGAAATGGGCTGTTGTTCATTCTTCAGGAATGTGCACCCGGGGGAGCGGGCGAGGGTCACACAGGTGGCAAACAGTGCCACCAGTACGTTGGTCGTATGCTTCCCGCGACAAACGGACTGAGAAGTACAAACGCTTTCTCCACCTGAATGTACCGTACCGTTTGCCGGGGGGCGGAGCCCCCCGGACCCCCCCTTTTGGAAGCTTCGGGTGGCCCAAACAAAGGCTTCTCGGTTTCAGAGCAGGAAAAGCAAAATAGCTATTGAGACGGAATTTGGAAAACTGAGGCAAAATGAAGCTAGGGGGGTCGATCCCCGGGCCCCGGGCCCCGTTCACCAACCTGTGGGCATCTCGGTCGAATGCACCCCTCTCAGCCCTGGACAGGAGTGCAGGTATCATTTTGTGTTTCCGACGATGACCGGCAATGCGTTGTCTTCCGACCTTCTTTTTTTTGGTTGTTCTTTTCCTCTGATGGTTCGGTCTTCTTTTTTTATGGGCTGGTGAGAGTTTGGGACTGGGGCGGTGTTTTCTTCGGTCCTGATCATGACTGATCCGCTTTGAGAGGTGCAACTCGACGGAAGCAGCCAAAGAAGGACTAAGACGGTGATGGCTGTTCTGTTCCTGCAAGCTGACTTGCTCGGCCAAGCTGAGAACCGCCGTTTTGGTTGGTCCCTCCGGCAGCGAACAGGGCTGCAGGCCCCAGGCGCAGAGATCGTTCTGCAGTTTAATAAAGTGTGACGTCCATAGATGGCAGCAGCAAGATATGTGAAAACGGGTTTTAGCCTGGAGGCTTTTCGTGCTATTCTGCAGATGCTTTGAGCTATCTTTGTGTCTATGCTTTCAGTCGTCTTCTTAACCATGGTTAAGTGCGCAAATGGTGTCAGCCGAAGCTGGTAAAGCTTCGGCGCCGCCCACCTTATGTTTGTTTAGCATTGAGTTCTTTTAAGTACATGAACCACATGGATTAGCATGCACTGCGGCTAAACAATATAAAATCTCAGGTTGGAGACTGCTTGTGCTGCGATTTGGCTGTGAGTCGGCATTTGGGGGGGACCAGACCGCGAATTGGAACGACAAGCTGCAACGAGCTTGTCGTGTAGGGGTAGACATCACTGTTTTCCAACTTTCGAAGTGCGAAAATGGCTTCAATGTTTCATCTGGACCCGAATCCGTAAACATCGGTCAAAACAGCCTTCTCGATGGCCCGCATTTGAAATATCGCCCTTTGTGGACCCGCGGAGTTACTAAAAATCCCAGTTGCGGCACAACTGCACGTTTCGGTATCCGAGGGTCCTTCGAAGACGTCTTCACCTTCTCAGTGTCTTCGTCCGATACGATGGAGCTTGCACACAAGCACTGCAAACACCATCTTCCCGTGATGGCAGGTCAGTCATTTCTTGGGGTTGCTATGGTGAGATTTCGGGTTTTGTAAATATTAAGGGCAGATGCTCATAATATTGGCAAAAAAAATGTAAATATTAAGCGAGGGGGGGTTTAGTTTAACGTCTAGGCAGGACACTGCCTCTCATGCATGGGGGGGGAAGAAGAAAGTCGAACAACCGGCACGCACAAAGGAAGCCTCTCGATTCCTTCTCTCGCACGACGCCTCACGCGAAGATGGGCGGGGCGGTGACAATTGTGTGGGTCTTCCCGGCGCCAGAATGGATCTCGGGCATGGGCTGCGGTATCGGCGACTGTGGTTGCGTGTGCCCTGACTGGCTGAGGGAGAATGGGGCTGGTCGTGGCTGTCCCGCTGAAGCCGTCTTCGCCTGATTCTTCTCGGGTTGAGGGTCCTGCTGTGACACCCAGTCGCTGACTCGTGCTGACACGGGCTCCTCAGTGTTCAGCTGCATTGCATCGGGCTTTCGCTGTCGCGCTGCTTCAACATCATCGGTGATTCTCCCCTGCCGAGTCCGACCGCTGTCGTAGTGGTCCGGCACTTCGTCGGCATAGTAGTCATACCCTGGGTGTTCCTGGGCGGTGTACACTTCGCTAGGTGACCCTCGGAACCGCATTTCCACCGGATCGAATCTGTCGCGCGCTCCTGCAATGTACCTGTGTTCTTTCCCGTCAACGTCGTCCCTCCAATTCCCACGCGGTTGTTTCCTCGCGGCTCTGTGCGCGTATTCCTCGTCGTCAGGCCCGTCGTAAGACGTGTCGCGTCTGGTGTTCCTGTGGCGAAGGTGATCGCCCTCCTGGTCCCTGCTTGGGTGCTTTGTGGCGTATCTCGGATTTCCGTATCGCATTTCTCCATAGTCGAAGCCGTCTCGTCTTTCGTCTCCTGCCGCCCTCTGAGGGTCGCCTTGCGGCACGTCATATCCGTACCGGGTCTGACCCCTCTCCATATTTCTGTCGTACGGGTAATCGACGCCTCCACCATCTCGCTCTCTGACGTGCATACCGTACCTTGGATCCTGCGGCATGTCCTCATACATGTTTCCGAATCGGGACTGTCCCCTCCTTATGTTGCTGCTGTACAAGTACTCGTCGCCTGCTTCCATCGCATTGTCGTCCTCACGTCGTTCTTCGTGATTCGGCCGGCGACATGCACCCCCTCGTGGCATGTCGTATGAAGCAGGGTTTTGGTACAAGCAGATTTCGGATTCGACACGGCCTCTGCTGCCGTACCGGCAGTGGTGTGCTTGGTTGGGGTGCAGAGAAGAGGACTCGGGGTCGGAGTAGTAGAAGGGGTAAGTGTCCCGGAGGAACTGCGCTTCGTCGTCTGCGGTCTGAACGCGTCGCCGGTTGGTTCCACGCGCGGGTCTGGGAGATTGAGAGCGGGCGCGGGCGTTTCGGTGGTCTTTCCGTGCGGAGGTGGCTTTGCGGGACCGGAGTTGCGCGAGACGCTCTTCCTTATCCTTCGCCATGACCTCGCAAGCTTCGCAGGCTCGCCCGCCTGAACCGCGTTGGCACCGATGCGGGCTCGCGTGCAGGTTGTCGCGCACGTTGCGCCTGCCATCCGATGGGTTGATGTAACTGTCCGAGTTCATCTGGTGGCTGTCAGACGGCCCGTGGTAGACCATCTCCCCCTCGCAGCGCCTGCGCAGCAATAGCTCGTCGAGAAGCCGGTCGCGCTCGAACTCGCGCTCACGCTGCAGGCGCTGGTTCTCGTAGTGCCACGAGAGGAGCGTCTCCGTGAGCTCGCCTTCCGACAGCCCACGGAGCGACCCAGGGTCCATCTCCGGCGCATCGAAGGCATCGGCGCTTCGGCTCATCATGAGCGAGTGTTCTTCTGTATCTATTGCGCGGCCTTGCATTTATGGTGTTGTCTTCTAGCCTATGCGGTTGTTCTTTCTCTTCCTTCAACGAAGTTCCTGTTCGTCTATAGACTGGAAATAAATTGAGATTCTGGTGACCTTGGGGGAATTTTCACAGTGAGTGTTGATAGGTAGACTCGCGTTGTGTTCTCTTTCGTAAGTGGTGCAAGAGAACGAACTAATCTGAGCATACTGCTGGCAATGAGAAATCTGCACGTAAAAACAGGAGTCTTCAAGCCTTAAAGGACCGAAACACAGCGCAGACGGGACCGGTGCGGTGTTGAGCACATATCCATTCCAAGCACGTTCTTGCAACCCCTGCCGGCACGAGGCAATGGTGACTCGGGTCAAAACCAGGCAATCTCAAGTGACTGGTCTGGGAATGGGCGCCAAGGGTCAGCACCTGGAGAAAAACATGTCTATTCCGCCCCGGGGTGACAATGGGCGCACCAAAAGCCACGGACACATAAGGCGGACCATCATCAGCGCGGAACCTGAGGGTCTGCAGACAGGACTGCGGTGTGAGTCTGGTTTGTCAGGCGGCTGTTCGTAGCTCGTCACAGCCAGGACCACCCGTGCTAATTGACACACGCACAGGCGAATCCGTCACGGCGAGAAGGCCTCTACAACCGTGTCTGAGCAATCAGTTAAAAAACTCAGGGCACTCGCCCTGATTGTGACTGCGACTCGCTAGGCAGCACTGACTTGTCTTCTTTTTACGGTGGCAATCTGCGAAGTAAACTCCGCAGAGCACAGTGGACATGGGGTTGCTGTGTGCAGCACCAATGGTTGAAGTACCAAAAAGGAAAAAGAGTGCGAGGAAGTAATCCGCGTGCGGAGGGCAGCAAGTCGCGCTACGCGAAGTACTCTACTGAGATGGGGTTGCAAGAACGTGCTTGGAATGGATATGTGTTCAACACCGCACTGGTCCCGTCTGCGCCGTGTTTCGGTTTAAGCCACGGACACATAAGGCGGACCACCATGAGCGCGGAACCTGAGTGTCTGCAGACAGGACTGCGGTGTCTGGTTTGTGCCGGCAGGGGGGGGCAAATCTTTTTCGACAAAAATGAAACTGAGTTAATCCGGCAGCGTGCGCCCATGCATGGGGGCCCTAAAGGGTTCTCTGGGGACAGGAAATTCATTTTCCGGAGGCCTAGTTTCCGACTGAGACGGCTTAAAAGATAGGTGAAACCCAATTTTCATGTTTTTGGGGTGCCACTTACTAAATAGCTGCTCGTTTCAGATAGCACCCTGTTCCTGCGGTTCTGCACATATTCCTGCGTTTCTGGCCACGGTCCAGTACTCCTGAACACCGCTCCTGACCGCGATTCTGCACTCCTGACCACGTTCCTGCCCTCCTGGCCATGCTCATCCCTTCTATCCCAGTTACTCCAGCTCTTGCACCCCTTCACTTGTCTGGTGGACAAATGACCGCACTTCAGACACCGGTTCATTGTTTCCAGTGACGTTTCATCTGTAAATCTGCACCAGAAGTGGACAAATGACCGCACTTCAGACACCGGTTCATTGTTTCCAGTGACGTTTCATCTGTAAATCTGCACTTCAGGGTGGTGGAGCGGAAATGCTGTCATTTTTCCTAGAACTTAGTAAGTCTGACCATCTATGTAGTGATTCTGGCCAGCTATTTAGTGAATACGACCAGCCACCACGATTGCAAAACAGCTGGGAAACCAGCAAAGAGCTGAGTCTTCCGGCCGTCACAAGGTGGACCACATTTTCTACCGTGTGGCGTGACATTGTCACCCATCGACAAACACTGTTGGTGATGGGTGATGACACGAAGATTTGTCTCCTCTGCCCGGAGTTGCGTAGACTGCTGTACGATGAGTGGGAGAGCTTCATGGCGCTCGTTCCGTTCATGCAAGCAGTCGGTGAGGCCCTCAGTGTTTCCTAGGGTAATAAATCACGTGCAGCCTACATCTTGCCTGCATTTGACCACGTAATCGCTGGCGCCAAGAAGAGCAAAGATAGCCAGCCTACACCGCTCCTGAACTCAAAAATGGGGATTGGCTAGCGTTTATTGTGGTTTATCGTCAAAAGGTTGGAGGAAAGACGCGAGAAGTAAAGACCCCCCCCCTCGTACTATTTAGGTGAAAAACATCAGATATCTCCTGAAAAAGCTAAAAGTACACCCCCCAAAGTTTCAGAGTGACTCGTACTATTTAGCCACTATTTAACCACTATTCAACTAAACCCCCCCCTCGCATAATGTTAAATAGCTCGTATTATTAAATAGCTCGTATTATTAAATATAGCACGTATTATTAAATATAGCTCGTATTATCAAATAGCTCGTATTTATTTATTTATTAAATAGCGCATTTTTGGCGTTGCCGCCCGTCAGGGTTGGCGTCGTACTGGTGCATGGTCGTCGGCGCGCCCGCCCGTGTCATCGTTTCTGAATAGCCATTTCGGCCGTCTCGAGGGCCACGATGGAACCGGCATCCGATCCTGCACATTGGACACCGAGTTCTCCCAGTTGTTAATCCATCTCAGCCTCGTTCGGCAGCTCAGTAGGCGGTGCACCAGCCATTTTCTTTTTGTTGCCTGGTGACATAATGTGTTTTGTTGTTGGTGAGTCTGTTCAGGGCATTAGCTTGGTCTCCGCCCTTCTCCAGATTTGGACCTGTATCGGCTTTTCCGTCTTCACTGTTCAGCGATTTCTGCACTTTTGGGGCCCACCGGTCAGTGTCACATGCTCCTTCTCTCCGGCCTCAAACTATGGTGCATATGGGTGTTCCTCAATGTGCGCGTATTATTAAATATACTCGTATTATTAAATAAGCTCGTATTATTGAATATAGACCAACCACGCTCGTATTATTAAATATGCTCGTATTATTAAATATACTCGTATTATTAAATATACTCGTATTATTAAATAAAAGTTATTTAATAGGCAGATTTCTTCTTTAGCCCTAAGGTATTTTCGACTTTCTCTTATATCCCTAGCTATTTTCCCTTTTATCCCTAACTAGGGATATAAGGGAAAATAGCTAGGGATATAAGAGAAAACAACTAGGGATGTACGAGAACCTATTAGGGATATAAGAGAAAACATTAGGGATATAAGAGAACACATTAGGGATATAAGAGAAAACATTAGGGATATAAGAGAATGTTTTGTCTCACTGTTCTGCCCACGTGTTCTTCGTGTTTTTTTTTGCCCATTTTTTTGAAACTGCAGAAGGCGGCTGCGAATGGGAAGAAGCCATACCGCACCCCTGGCATCGTCAAGTAGCCGGAGTTTCAGCTATGAAGGAATGGCATGGCGGCAATGGGTTTCAAGGAGGATCAGACCTACCCACGGAACCACGCATAAGCACATTATAGGAAGAATACAAACGAAGATAACATGTCTGCACTGGCTATACTAGTTGCAATCAGCCACCTGATGCCCTAGTTGATTCTGACAATGCGCACTACAGGAAGTACCAGGAGTGCTACTGGCGACACTGTGCAACATATTTGCATCCACTGCCTGCCGAAAGAAGCAAGTCCGCCGAATTTGTTGGGTTAGAATGCAAAGAAACTGTGGCGATACTCTGCATCGCCGACGGCGCTGTTATCTCTTCGCACGTCTCTCCGCAGGCAAATACTCCACCCCAGCCCCAAAGCCTGTTCCAGGCACGACACCCACACGTTTGACACGGTGGATGACACGCCAGATGTGTGTTCCTGAAGACACGCGTGAGACGGAGTGCGGCAGGATGCAAACTGAGGTTGTGTCTCGCCAGATTCGATCCCATGTGGCGGCAAACCCACAGACCACAACGAAGGCTCTGGTCCCCCTTCTTCGCACCCAGTGCAATGAGAGTCACAAAGAAGATTGCTTGGCAGGGTCTTCGACGAGTTAGGTCCTGACGCAGGAACGGCTCTCTCGAAGCTCCGCTCATCATACAGCCCATGTGCTAGAGCATGACGAAGGCAGTGTTGTTGGTGTGAAGGAAACTGATGGCGTATTCGAGTTTGCTCGTGTCATTCGCAGCTCTGGTGCATGCTGCAAAAAAGTCCCTCTCGTGTCTGTTGATGGACCACGCCTAACATATGGGGCATCTTGTTCACCGCAATGACAGTGGACGCAGAACAGAAGAGTATCCCTGTGGTGTAGAGCTTTTGACCCAAATTTCCGACCCAAATTCAGCCCAGTTGTACTCAATTTTACTCAGGACTTCTTTTCTCTTAAATCCCTAGAGAGTTTCTCTTATATCCCTAATGCCATTCCCTTATATCCCTAATTAGGGATATAAGCGAAAACTTTTCAACCCTAGGGATATAAGGTAATTACACCTATATTTAATATTATGCGGGGGGGGGGGGTTCACCATTCAACCAGTGGCATGTAGTGTGAGCCTCATGAGTGAACTCTGTCCGTTCTCGGTGTCGTGGGTCCGCTCAAAGGAGAACCCGGCGGACGTCCCTTCGAGAGTCTCGCCGGAAGTTTTTGCCTCCCGAGAGGGAAGGCATTTTGTTGAACGAGCGTTACGGGGTTTCTTTACGCGCGGTGAGGATGACTGCAGCGCCTCGCAAGAAGGCATCGCTCGTCCTTTCCCCCGTTAAGATCCCCATTCGCTTCAGCAAGTGCTTGGGTTGACACCCAAGAGAATTACACGTTACCTCACTGGTCTGAGTGGGGGAAACTGGTGAAAACTCACTGGGTGTGAGTTTTTGTTTACGGTGTCAAGGGGGCCTTGTTGAGGTCCCGAGGGGGTGGGAAAGGCCTCGAGGCTGGAAAAAAGGCTGTCCCGAGGGAGTCCGGAGCGGCGCGGAGCGCCGTGGAGGACTACCTGAGGGACAGCCTTTTTTCCTGCCGAGAGGCTTTCCCACCACTTGAGGGACCGTCAAACAAGGTCCCCGAGACACCGTAACAAGAAAAACTCACAACCCAGTGAAGTTTTCACACAATTTCACCCACACAGACCAGTGAGGTACGATTATTTACCACACGGAATCAGTTTTACCGAACACCCAGGCCCAGACTTGACATTGTGCCCAGGTCTCACTGACAAGCCAGGGTGGGGCAGGGGCGCCCTGTTTCCGTTTGGACTCAAGAGACAGGGGGCACATTTCTCACCACGAACAAAAAATCCTGCTCCCGAGGTCATTCAGGGCACTTTTTAAAGCTTTTCAGAAAACAAAAAAAAGGAGTGGGGGAAAGTGGAAAGGAGTGGGGGAAAGTGGAAAAGGAAAGGGGGAAAGTGGGAAACCCCAATTTCCCCCACTGTTTTTTCGAAAATTTTATCTCAAAAAAATTGCCATAAACACACCCCAAAAGGGTGGGGACACTGTTTTAGGCCACTTTTTTTGAGATTAATTTTTCGAAAAAAACAGTGGGGGAAAGTGGGATTATACGCTCACTGGGTGTGAGGTAAACTGATTTTAGTGTTGAAAAAAATTTTGCTCAACTTCCTCAAAAATTACTGCAGAGTTTGTTCCAAACTTTTAAAATTCAAAAAACCCAATTTTTTTCCGGAATTTTTTTTTTTGCCATTTTCAAAAAGACACAAGGTTTTGACCCTGCATGATATGACCCCCATATGACCCCCATGTGACCCCCATGTGACCCCCATATGACCCCTATATGACCCCTATATCATGCAGGGTCAAAACCTTGTGTCTTTTTAAAACGCTCCCGCGGAGCCGATGGACCAGGGGATTAGTTTCTGTTGCAGATTTAGACCGACGGTCTAAATCTGCAAACCGGACTTGGCCGGGAAAAAAAAAAAAAGTTCAAAAAACGGTGTTCAAAGTAAATATAGGTGGGGGGTGTGGTGTTTAGCAGTGTGCTGAAGGTGCTGGAAGGCTGCTGAGCCTCCGCTGCTGAGACCCAGCCGCTGCCGTTCAATTGCGTTCAGCTGCGGGTCGGCAGCCACTGTGCTTCATTACCGGGCCAAGGTCCTGTTTGACAATTGAGTATCACACACGAGCTAAGAGTTGCCCACATGATAAAGGGGGGGCGGAGTTATTTTTGCCCAAATTTTCCGCCGCGCCTTCGGCACGATGTTGCTAAAAATAACGCTAAAAATGTTGTTGTAAGCACGGCGGTGCACACCAAAACCGTGGACCTATCATCATAAGAATCATAGGAAAATAGGTCCCCAGGTCGCCCCCCTTCAGCTGCCTGACGAGACTGTCTGTTTACGATTTTGACTGTTTTTGGAGCGCGTCCCCCCACAGGGAACCCAGAAGCATTCGGAAACCCCCGAAAAGCTTGATCCAGGCTGGTGTACGTTGAAAAAACGCCCGCAGAAATTACTGACGGGGTGACCATGATTGACCCATGAAGGACGCATGAAGACCCCTCTTTTGCCGAACGAAGTTGTGGAGATGTGTCGGCTCTGCCCCAAGACGCCGTACATCGGCGAAAACGGCACTGAAACACCGCCCAAAACCACCCCATAGTAACGGTCTAAATCTGCAAATCCCGGAAGCCTTCAAACTAATACCCTGCGATGGACCCCAAAAAAAAAATTCAGGGTTTTTTCTGGGGTGGGCTGGAGTGGGGATTTTCCCCACTCCAGATTCTTGGCGAAAATCTGAGTGGGCTGGAGTGGGTTTTTTTTTTCTGTTCATTGCAGCATCGCCAGAAAAGCTGCGACCCCACATCGCAACGCAATCGCTCCAGAAGTGCGAAAAAAAGACGAGACAGGCAGGAAATGCAGCACGTGTTGACAACCAACGACGAGACCCACCTGAGAGAGTACAGAACGAGCCCCTGTGCGGCGCCGACGAAAACGAGATGACACTGGAGGAGGTTCTCAACGGCTTCGTAATAGGTACCAGGAACCGGGATGACAAGGCGGCAGAACGGGCATCGTGGCAACCAACAAAGACCTGCAAATCGGTACCCGACGACTACGCAAAATCGCCATCCCACCACACCTTGTCAAAAGGGTGGGCATCAGCCGAAACTACCAACATAAAGGAAAAGAAATGGTGCGGGTGTGAAGACAAACAATAACAACATAAAAAACGACGGACTGACGTTCATCGTCGGAAACACAAACAATGTCGCGGCAGGGAACACTTGCAGGGTTTTTTACGCCACTCAAACGTAAGCGCGAGGACTCGACAGGCGATGAGGCCACAGAGACACCACCAACCCAACAAGGTGATCCACCTTCTCAGCCGACACCTGAAGTACAGCCACCGACACAACCCCCTCCTGGACCACTTCAAGCTCAGCCACCTGCCTCTGAACGCCAAGTCCCAGCAAACCAGCAGATCCTCCATAACTACATGGCTTGGTCGGCAGTGTTGTTGGAAGAGCAAGGAAAACTGCGGGGTTTGACGTGGAAGAGAACAGGGATCGGGTACCTCAAGAAAGCTGATTTCATGGCTCGAGTCCAGGAACACGACAAAGGACCGAAACGTCAGCAGCAGGCCACGCAGCAAGCACCACTGCCCGACGCCGACAAAGCATCCGAGGGCTACGACTCCGCCGCCTCGCAGGCTTCGAGAACGTCGCAGAGCTCAAAGAAGTGGCACACGAAGGTGAGCAAAAAGCAGCTGCGGTGTCAGTTTCCAGGGGTCACTGACGACGTTCTTTGGGCGGGAAAAGCAGAAGGAGAGGAGGGTTTTGAGTGGAGTGCAGAACCGAAGACATTCATACCGGTGTCGGAACGAACTGTGCCTCCGCACGAAAGAGCGGCAGCAAGAAAGAAGAAAGAGACGAAGGACCCTGTTCAACCTATCGCTTCGTATGAGCAGTGGGATCTTGAGGTCTCGCGGTTATTGGATCAGAGCGTTGTCGTTGAAGACCTCGAAAGCTGCGTCGATGAGAAGGATGAGGATTCCGATGCGAGCGATGACTGGGCCAACGACGAACGGTTTGCAAAAGTCAAAGCTCGCTATTCGTGGCTTGTTGTTGTGGCTATTTTCTCGTCAAGGAGGGGATAGCCCACACAACCAACTACGAGCCCCTGATCCGTCTCATCACCCGAACCGACACAGATCTCCGGAGCTTTGTGTCTTCCACCCGTAATGCAACCTACACGAGCACGAACATTGCCACTCAAATCCTGGAGGCAATCGACTGGGTCCTGAGGACCGAAATTGAAGAGCGAGTGAAGAAATCGCCGTATCTCGCAATTTTGGCTGATGAGACGGAGAATGTGAAGCACCAAGAGGAACTCTCCATCTTCCTTCGTGGAACATCGGAGCGCGGGGTGTGGGACGTCTTTTGGTGCATGCTTCCATTAGATGCTGGCAAGGATGCCGCAAGTGTCACTAAGCAGCTCATCAAGCGCCTGCGGTACCGTCTCCCACCAGAGGAACTCGCTCAGGACGCGGCGGTGCCGCCCTTGGGGGCCCCTGTTCCCGCAGAAAAGTTCGTGGCGATTGCACTTAATGGCACGAATACCATGAGCGGTGAGTTTGGAGGGGTTCAGGCAAGGCTGAAGTGGGAGTACAATGCCTTCGCTGTGTACGTGTGGTGCAGTTCTCACAAACTGCAACTGGCAGTTGTCTGGGCTGCCATGCTCACCTTTGACGTTCTCAGTTGTGTCAACAGCCTGAGGGACTTGTTCTTCTTCCTCAGGGCGAGTACACAAAGGATGGGACGGTACCGCGACACCATCCAGGAGGTGAGGGAAAAGGAAAGGTTCAGCCGAATGCCGAACAAAGTCTTGGTTAAAAGCGGTGATACAAGATGGTTGACTAACGAGAGATCGGCTGCTGTGACCCTTCGCACGTGGCCAGCCATTTACGAAACAATCGAAGACCTCCGGGCAGAGTCCGGAGACGCTCTTTCGACTGGGCTTGTCACACGGTTGCTGTCCCCGGCATTCATTGCGTCCCTCTTCCTCTTGCGTGAAATCTTTGGGATTGTCTGTCCTCTTTCCCTGCAGCTACAAAAGGGGGCCTCCGCTCTCATCGGTGTTTCCCGACAAGTTGAAGTTGTAATCAGTTCCATCACTGCCATCAAAGACCTCGCTCCCCCGACCCTGGACCCCCAGTCCATCCAGCCTGCCGACATTGGCTACCACACGTGGCCGCTGTACTACAATTGGTACATATCCGAGCACGCAAGCGGGAAGACAGTCGGCAAGCAATCGTGGTCCCTTTACCATGCTGCGACTGGAAAGGTTTACTGTGAGAAGCTAGTCGAGCAGCTCAAAACCCGGTTCAAGGATTACGGTATCGTGAGTGTGCTGGCTCTCTTTGACCCAAAGTACGCGTTCGGACACGACTGCGATAGTGATGCAGCATTGATCGACACTTTCGTTGAACACTTCACAACGTGCAAAACGGTCCAAGTGACAGGAAAAGAGGACAGACATTTCCAGCCGATGTGGAGTGCTGCCCAGGGTCGGGGTGTGAAGCACGAGCTACCCCAATTGCTCAAGACCATTCAGATGACCAAGGAAAGGTGCACAGATCCCGAGGCTTTCAGCTTTCAGGATGCCTTGCTTTATGCCATGAAGCACGAGGCGCAAGCACTCCCACGTGCAGTCTCCGCCATGCGGTTGGTCGCCACTTATCCCTCAGGGACGAGTGCTGTTGAGCGATCATTCAGTGTTCTCAAAGACACCCTGGATCTTTTAAGGAACCGGCTCACGAGCGGACATTTGGATATGATCCTGCGCATCCGTATCGAGGGTCCACCAGAGCTTTCGATGGTCTTTTTGGAGAAGGTTGTTGACCGTTTTGTCGAGATGGTCCCGAGCCGTCGCCTAAACTTTGTGCAGGCGAAGGCCAATTCTGCATAGTGGGATCTGTCCCAGGTTGTTCCACGACTATCATTCCTAAATGCAGCACCCGTTTTTTTGTGACACAACCCTCGTTCGCTCCCTTCCTGCTGTGGCAACTGAACCCATGTGAAGACAACGAACTAACCGGCCTAATAGGCACCAGGAGAACGTCGAACTAAGCTGCCTTGGGGGAAGAGCCCGCAGCCAGCACCACAAAGCGCAATTTGCGTGGATTGCTTGGCAATTCGGTTCTGAAAACGCGTCGAAAAGTTTCCCCACTCCAGCTCGAAAATTTGAAATCCTAGAAAAAACCCTGAAATTGGAAAAAAAAAAAAAATTGCTCAATGACCACATCATGCAGGGTCAAAACCTTGTGTCTTTTTAAAACGCTCCCGCGGGGCCGATGGAGCCCTAAAAATCTTTTTGGGAAAAAAAAAATTTGCTCAACTTCCTCAAAAATTACTGCAGAGTTTGTTCCAAACTTTTAAAATTCAAAAACCCCAATTTTTTTCCGAAATTTTTTTTTTTGCCAGTTTCAAAAAGACACAAGGTTTTGACCCTGCATGATATGACCCAAAAAAGGTACCGATGGCGTCATACAGGTGAAATGAATCAAAAAAGGTACTGATGGCGTCATGATTCAAAAGGTCCAAAAAAGGTACCGATGGCGTCCGATGGCGTACGAGAATATGTGAATCAAAAAAGGTACCGATGGCGTACGGAGGATGAATGAATCAATATACGTTCTCTCACTGGTCAAAGTGGGAGAAATTGGGGAAACCCCACTGTAGTGAGTTTTTGTTTTTCGGGTTGAGGGGGCCTTGTAGAGGTCCCGAGGGGGTGGAAAAGGCCTCGAGGCAGGGAAAACTGTCGCCACGAGGGGCCCCGAAGGGGTCCCGAGTGGCGACCGTTTTCCCCGCCGAGAGGCCTTTTCCACCCCCGAGGGACCTCGGAAAGGCCCCCGAAACCCGAAAAACAAGAAACGAACGCACAGTGGGGATTTTTCCCCAATTTCCGACCACATTTGACCAGTGAGAGACTTTTTTTCTCTCACAATGGAAGTTTTTTGAACTGGCAGGTGCCAGGTTTGCCACACCGCCAGATAGTGCTGGTTTGGGAATCGTCTTCCCTGCGCTTTCAGCCACGTAGAAATAAGAAGGCAAATGAGAAACAAGCTCAGGATCTTAGACAAACGTTGTGGGAAGCCTTGTGGAGAACAAGGTCACAGGGGGATGGGTGGGCGGGCTTAAAACTTTCGGTTTTCACCCCTTCACCGCCCTCCTGGATCACGGTTCGTTGAAAAGCGACACCGGAGTGGCAATCTTCGGGTCGTTGATTCCCCAGATGAATCTGCAGAATCGTCTTCCCTGCGCTTTCAGCCACGTAGAAACAAGAAAGCCTTGTGGAGAACAAGGTCACATGCCGCCTCCACTACGCCAGTCCCGAGAAAAACCTTCTTCTCGTTGTCCTCTGACATTTTTGCTGGATGAACCCGTGAAGGCAGATCCGCAGATGCTGATTTCACCCACTGAAGGGAGAACACACACCTTCGATCCTTTAACAGTTGCAACGCACCAACGACCGAATCGTTTAATAACCTGCTTTTGGCGCAATGTTTTTTTCTCGTTGCGCCCACTACTGTCGTGTAGTCGACAAAAATACTGATCGAACAACCAGCAGCCTGACATGGTAGTACCTGCAAAACACAAAATAAGGCACGTGCGGCTGAGACGGAGGGTGGAATGTGGACCAAAGAGTTTGGTTGCCTTGTGCCGCGGTTCAAGTGATTCACCACTCTCCGTAAAAACTTCAAGGCAAACCAGTAAGTCCCCGGAAACACCCCAGAGACAGCAGAAGCATGCAACAACCTGCCGCCTAGCGACTCCAGCTCGGCGGCTGTTAGTTTTTCAGACACATCGACTGCCTCGAGTCTATCTCTCGTTTTAGCAGAAGGCCGAACGACTCCTTGTTGATGATCCCAGTCTACACCTAAAAATGTGTACTGCTTTGCATCTGTCTGTGAGTCTTCATGCTTCCATGAAATCGCACACTGCTCGGCTGTTCTGTCTAACATGCAGGGTCAAAACCTTGTGTCTTTTTAAAACGCTCCCGCGGGGCCGCTTACGCCCGCCACTGAACCCAGATTCACCTGTGTTTCGTGTGGGCTACAGCACATTTACCTCCTTTGATCTTTTGCAACTGGCAGCCTCCTCAAGTATTTCCTACAAAGCAGGTGCTTATACAAAAATACTCGAGGGGCTGCCTTGTGCTTACTTCGAAGGAGGCTAGAGGGGGAGAAACAATACAACTACAAAATGGGTCTTTTTTGTTGAACGCTTACGCATCAGGACCCCCAGGGACCACGCAGTGGCTACACCAAATCTGAAGGCGGAGCAAGGTCCTCCGCTCGAGGCGACCAGACGCCCTCTGGCGTGTCGTCCTCTCTGGCTAGCACCCCGCGGGTGTACGGATCGGCTCTCTGTTCATCAGTCGGTACCCACTCGGCACTGATGACAAGGCCGGCCGTCCGCGCAGCATCAAAAATCCTCGCCAAAAGGACATTTGCTGCAAAGTTCTTCGAGTGCCCCTTGATGAGACACTGGACAGCCGGAAGGTTGTCAACCATGAGTCTCACGCGCGTATTCGTGTGAAACCTTGCGGTCAGGTTTATGCCCCTCAGCACCGCAAACAACTCCTTCAAAAAGATGTGAGTGTGCCTCAACTTCAAGAACGGGCCCTGCGATATCCGCTCAGGTTCGCCCTCCAGGACTGCGGCCCACCATGATGATGAGGCGTCCGTCCAGAGAGTCACTGATGAGGAGACCGACTTCGAACGACTGACCCAGCGGTTGTCTTCGACGAGGGAAGTGAGGTGCTCCACCTCACGCACGGTCGAGGGCGGAACCGTCCTGGAGATGTCCCAGTCAGCTGGCTCCACCAGGGATGAGGCCAGCCTCTGCAGGAAGGACAATGAACACCGGGCGTAGGCCAGCTGGAAATGCGTCGTGTAGGCAAACCAGACCAAAGCCCCAAACACCCGGTAAAACTCGCGGGGTGACGCCCCTCCGCGTTTAACTCTGGCGAGCTCGGCAGAGCCAAGTAACTTCGCCACCCATGCGTCCGCCATTCTGTATCGAGCGGGGCGGCTCGAATGGGAGAGGTCAAAGTGGAGGCCCAGAAGGTCGAACTCCCTGAGCGGTATTCCAAACTGCTCGTCGTTTTCGTTGAGCTCGCAGTTGACGCTCTTGCAGCGCTGCAAAAAAGAGTCAAACCGCGAAGTTGCTTCGCTCAACGAATCCCCAACGACGACGAAGTTGTCGACCCAGGGCAGACCGTCAGACTCCGGCAGGAGTACTCGAGAGGCCCTCTGCGCTATCGCCGGAGCCCAGCTCCAGCCCATGCACATGGCCACGAGTTGAGCCTTCACGAAATGACCCCGCGGTCCGGCCAAGTGCATGCCAAAAAATGGGCGGATTATCGCGTCCAGCCGGAACTGATAGAAATAGCTCCTGGCGTCTGCGAGAAACACCACCGACGAGGCCAGAACGCGGTCGATGACTTCGTGCACGGAAGGAAGCAGCATCGGAGGCGGACGCGCCATGATCGCGTTGAGCTTCCGCCCGTCACATACGAATCGTTGCCCCCCGCTCTTCTTGTCGACAGTGAAGGCAGGGAGGACGACCTTTGACGGGCTCGAAGCGAGCTCCGTCACTCCATACCTAACCAGATCCGGGAGATGACGAAGCATGCGCCTTGACGTCGTCCGCGTGAACCCTCTTTCCGTCAGCGCTTCCTCCGCTCCCGGGAGCAGGGCGGAACGGAAGGACTCCCAAGAGCGAATCACATCCAGCACGCCACGCAGCAAACCCTGGCTGTCCAAAGCTGACAACCTGTCAAGGTTCATGAATGACGCCGAGATGGGCGCGAGGTCCTCTCCTCTTCTGCGTTGCGACGGGGGGGGCGTAGAGTTGTTGACAAGGAGATCGCCTCCGTACGCGACACCAACAAACGGGGTGAACGTAGAGGGCGGTAGCTCCACGTCGGGGATCCTCCCCGGCCCTGGATAAATCGCCGCCAGCGGGTCGGGGACTTTCCTCTTCGGTAGCTTGAACGGGAAGGGGGGTTCGAGGCGGAAGGCTATAGGAGACTCGCTGACGCCTCCGCGGTGTTCCGGACGAGCGGAACCTCCGCTTCCGGAAGGTACCGCATCAGAGCACTCAGCGTCGTGTGCCGCGACACGCTCTGAATCACTCGCAGGTCGACCCCGCTTCTCAACAGGTGGAACAGGGCGCCCCGCCGGAGAGAATGGCCGGTGAGGGAGAGGTTGGCGCGCTTCAGCGCGGACACAACCCGCCGAAAAGGGATGTTTGGAAACAGGAGGCGGCCGGGCGGCGTCTGAGACAGCAGCGAGCGAAGCTCCTGGTCCTGAGCTGGTGGAAGAATCACGCCCGTGACCTGACCTAGGCGGAAAGGATCCGACTTCGAGCCCACCCAGTTTACCGCCCAGAAACCGGCACCCTCGGTGATGTGTTCGGCCTTCCTCGTCAGAACGTCGTCCACGCGCGCAGCCCCCTGCCATGCCAAGGCCAACGCAACCCGCACGCCGGGATCCGACTCCAAACGAACAGCATGATGCAGTTCGTCCTTCGTCACCGGGACGGCCTGCTTCGATGGCTTCATCGCGCCCGCCCGTTTCAGAGACCTGACAAAATCCCTGACGAGCTGGCTGTCGACAGGTCGCCCCAAACGCTTCTCGGCCGACTGAACGTTCACGACGTACTGCACCGCGGAAGCTGCGCAGATATCCCCGCGGGCAAGCAGCCGAGTCACAAATAGGACCAGCGCCGTCGGGACGTCGAGGGGATCGTCGGATACCGCTTCCCAGTGGCGCCGGAACTCCAGAAACCGGCGGTACACGGAGTGGATTCCGCGACGCGTGGACAGAGCCAGGGCATCCCCTATGTACGTGTTCGCGGTCCGGACAAGACGTTCCCGCTCGCCGGGGGAGAGCGGGGGCTCCGACAGGAGAGGACGTCCGCGTCGCCCCGCCACAGGAGGTGGGAAACGGTCCAAGGCACCTACTGCCTGGCCCTCCCCTTGGTTGAGGTTGCCCGCTGAGGGTGCTGGGAGTCGGGGTGAGCGAGGACGGCTTGGGGGCGGGCTGTTCCTCAGCTTTCTGCAGGGCCTGAAAGACGTTCCGAAGATACGGAGGGAAACCGGCCTCGTGGTGGCGGTGTTGGAGGCCGGCGGCCAACGACCAGCCGGCCTTCAAGGCCGTCTTGAGGACCATCATGCGGTGGATGGTGTCCCTCCCCAGCTCTACCAGGGCGTCGGGGTCGGAGGAGTCGTCCATCAGACGCATGATGGACGTTGCGTGGCTGAGCAGGTGTCCTGCGTCGTTGGCGATGCTCGGAACGACGTCGAGTATATCCGCGAAGAAGCCGCGGATGTGGACGAGCGCGAGAGACCTCTCGATGGGAGAGAGGCTCACCCAGAGCTCGGGGTCGAGTAGCTCTGGTCCGGGAGAGAGAAGCGTGTGGGAGCCCTGGACCGACCCGCCTCCCCCCAGCGAAGACGGGTCCTCCGGAAAATCCGGAAGAGGATGGCTGACGTAGGGCTGGCGGGGCTCGGCGTACGGCTGGTGGCAGGATGCGGGTGGCGGGCAGCGAGAGTCCACTGGCAGAGGGCCG
>JAPJBO010001594.1:0-36722 GCA_030068145.1 Diplonema papillatum | reverse complement strand
TTCTGGTCCACGCGATGAAGCAATGGTCCTCAGCGTCGATGCGAAGTGCATCGTTCCTTTGGGGGCTGTTGCTGTTAACAAGAACATCAACACAAAGACGTACTACCGTGTTGACCCCGAAGGAGCTGCAGACGACCAACCTCGCAAGCCTCAGGTCCCGGATCACAGCTTCGTGACCGGGGCAGGTGTCAAGCCGGTCTGTGTGCTGGAGTTGGTCCCCGATCCTGCGGAGCTGAGCCTCTCGAGGAACAACGCAACTGGAGACGCCCGCAATCGTCTCCATTTTCCCTACCCCCGGAATGGGCCTGTCCGGATCTTCCTGCGGTCGACCAAGTACTCCCGCACGAACAGCCAGACAAACGTCAACGACACTCGGGTCGTGTTGATGGAAAGGGTGTGCGTTCCGCCCGTCGTTTGCGTAATTTCGGACAACGCCTGCGACTACGCCCCGTCCTCGATGACAACCGCCTTCTCTTTGTGGCGGTTGTTTCGGGACTTTCGTCTCGATGCGCTGGTGTGCGTCACGTACGCAGCTGGGCACAGTGCGTACAACCCCGTCGAAAGGGCAATGTCGCACTTGTCCAAAAAGCTGTCAGGTTGCACATTCGGATCGGCTCCGAAGTCCACGCAGCACGAGGACAGGAAGATGCACTCCACAGCCATGGAGGCGATGAGTTCCAGGTTCACCTTCGACACGGAGCGCCTGACCTTCAAGTGCACCGCCGTTGCACCGACTGATTGGGCTGCTCCTCCGGAGGTACGACAGAAGGGGAGGAAAAGCAAGAAGGGCGCTCCCAGTCCACCTGCTGTTGTCCTTGCTTCTGTGGTGGCGTCTTTGATGACGACGCTGGCCTCGGTGGTTGAAAAATGCGACTCACCACCCAGCAGCATCCGAGCCGCAGTCGCTGCCTGTCTCGCTGTTGCCGCCTCGGCTGCGGCTCCTGTGTATGACCGCCGTCGGCGGATCTACACGGACTACGAGGACCTGCAGCGGTTTCTCTCGTCGTCGAGAAAGGTCATCAATGATGACCCGGACCTGGCTGCAATCATGCCAGAGTACCGCCTCATGTGTCGTCACATGGACCGAAGGAAGAACATTGTGATCTTCCGGCGGTGCGAGGGCCCGAACGCAACAAGGGAGTGTGCGCATTGCAAGAGCATCCCTCCGCTGCGTGCACCGTTCTTTCTGCACAGGTCAATGCAGGAAACGACCTCGGGGTTGTTCTACACCCCCATTCCGGAGAACGAGCCCGACAGCGCACACGCGTCGCTGCATCCGGCTTCCCAGCACCCAGCGCCTCCGTCGCAGGAAGACGCCCATCCTTTCGGCGAATCTTCGGGCCGAAGCGACGCGGCGGAGCTCACCCAGGCTAGCGGTGTCGATACCGACGAAGACAGCGGCAACGAGAACTTGGAGCCTCAGGGTACCGACGAGAAGGACACCGACGTCCCAAGACCCGGGGAGAGGGGGCACTACCTGAGCTTCAATCAGCTCCGTGAAAGGGTCCACTTCGAAGTTCCGACGGACTTCTTTCGGCCTTCGCTCAAGGGCAATGAGCACAGGTGGCGCTGTCCAACCACCAACTGCAAAAAATTGTGCCTCAACGACGCGGATGTCCACCGGCACTACCGCCTCCACCACGCCAACCTCGTGTCCACAACAGCAGCTACGAAGTCGAAACTTCCTTTGTGGCGCGCCCACGTCCGCATCGCGAAGCAGGCACCGGACACCGACAAGGGTAGGGAAGCACGGCTCTCGCTTTGGACAAAGCCGCAGTTGTGTGGTTTGGCAAGGAAAGCGAGCGTTGAACTTCCCAACAACGTCGTCGGGACAGAAAAGGGTCTGGTGGTAAGCTGCCTTCTCGCGGCATGGGACAGAGTTGTGGGGTTGCTCCAAGAGTTGGAGGCACAACCTGACGCAAGGTTCCATGTCCCGAAGACCGACCCTGCCGACTCCCAGACTCAGGGCCAGAGTCAGGACTCCGAGTGACAGGATTTCGAATGAGCGTGCGCACGTGACGTGACAGCGTTGTTTTATGAACTTCCCTACTACCCCCGGGTCTATTTTCTGCACATCTCTTCATCGAAGCTGTTCTCGAGCAAAACGTCGTTGAAAAGGTCTGCTCAGACTGCTACGTCACGCCAACCAGCGATGGTCTCATGCCATTGCAACTGACTTCCGTGAGAAGTTCTGATTGTTGACGTTGTCGCTGCTTTGGTCGGCCTATAGATAGTGTAGCCTTGTGACGTTCCCTCGAATCGTCTGTCCCATCATGGTCTGGAGTGGACGACCCATCATCCAACCCATGTCGGCCCATGACATCGGCCGCGTGTGGTGTCAGCGCACTTTTTTTTTTGTGTGACACTGTCAGTGTCACAGTGTCATCAGCTGCGGACCGCTCTCTCTGAGTCTGACTCAACGTGTTCTTCAGTCCTGAATCAGGATCTCCTTCGTCCTTTCCCTGACTTCCCATTCTGGCAAGCTTCCAATGACGTGAATATTGCGAAGAAGAAGTTCATCCAAACTTGATTGTTGATGAGACTTGAATGCTTGATACGACGGTAGGCCGGGTCGCAACTGAATGACGGTGTGATGCCTGTCAGACTGAATACGCCCATGTCTTGATGACGGTTACTCACTGTAACTCAGCTACTGCCAAATGAAACTTCCGTCCCGAATCCGAGAGCCTCGATTCGGAACGGAAACGGGAGGCATTTAAGCTCAAGTTCGAGGCTCAAGGCTCAACTGGATTCCTCGATTCAGCTGGTTCGAGACTTGACGAGACTCGTCGAGAGTGCCTTCTATCGACAAAATGAACACCAGGATTCCTTGGTCGGCGGAGTCCGGGTGGGGAAACTCACGAAATAACGCTAGAAAGTGCGGTGCAAAAAGTCAAGGTGGGATTGTCATCAATGTGGTGGCGCCGACTGACAGCGACGACTCGATGCAACGACAGGCTGGATTTGGGGTGTTGTAGGACTACAGTACTGACGTGACGGAGTAGCAGTACTACGACAGTAGTAGGTTGTACAGTCGCCCGGGAAAAAGTTCAAGGTTGACGGAATTGATTGAAGATTGGATCTCGAGAAAAATGCCAGCTGCGGGATTCGAACCGTGCACCGTCGGCCTCGAAGGCGGTGATCTTGCGACTGGGCTACTGTCCAATGGGGCAAAAAAAAAGTTGGATGCACATTTTGTGGGTTTTCAAACAAAAAACCCACCGGGGGGGGGGGGGGACCTTCGACCTTTTGGCTGACACCACCGGGGATTTTCCCCGGTAAGGTAAAAATGTGACCTCCCAAAGAAAATAAAAGAAAAGAAAAGAAAAGAAAAGAAAAGAAAAGAAAGAAAAGAAAAGAAAATAAAAGAAAAGAAAAGAAAGTGATTTACAGGTACAGGTCATGTCTACCCCTAATTAAAGGGACACCTTGAGATTACTGAGCTGCTCGAAAGCGTTGGCAAATAGCAACTCACCTAGGTCGCCTTGAGCATCGATAAAAGATCGAACAACACGACGTGCCATGGACAGCGCGGGTCGCTGCTCGACGTTCGGAAGGCTGAGAACCATCTTTTGAATTTGATGCGCAAGGCGTTCGACGCCCACTGTCGTCTCTAGTTTGACTGTTTGTGACTTCTTCTGAATAGCAACTGTCTTCGCCAGTACAGAGAACAAAAGCACATTCAAAACATCGTTAGTCAAAGCTTTGTGCCTTTCAGGATGAGCGCTGTCGAGCAAAACGACCATTCGCTCCTCCAAGGTAAGATGTTTGTCGAAGATCTTGCGCCCAGGGACAACGCTGCGGAGCCTGTCAAAAGACATGCTGCACAGTTTGTCGGCACCACAGAAAAGAGCAATCACTTTTTGTAGAGGTGGGCTGTCCATTACGGAGTTCTGCAAGGTTTCGGCAAGTTTACTTGTCTCAAGGAAGCGGTCGTATTTGAGGTACTCACGAAATTGTCCCTGGTTGAGAAGACGGTTTTGATACGCTTTCAAAAGAACAGTTAACGAGGTGCCAGAGTGCAATAGGGATGCAGCTGCTGCAGTAGTTTTATCACGTCCGCACAACTGTGCAAGACGAAAGGCTGATCGTGCACCTGTCAGCGGGTGGCATTCTCCACATTGACGAATCCATAGCTGCGTTAAATCGTGGCATATCGCCGCAACCTCACATGCTTCGAGCTCCGATCGACTAATCGTTTTGTCTTTTTCAGCAAAGGCACGAAGGTTCCTGACTACTTCTGCAACGTGCTCCATTCCATGAGTTGATTCACGCATCCAATGAGCAAAATGCACTGGATTCAACTTACGAAAGTGCGCAACGAGGTCCTCCTTGAGCCCGCATCGTGTGGCAACACGTGAAACAACAACCTCAGCAGGTTCTTCATTCTTTTGCGCAAGTCCTTGCAGCTCTTTGTTCACTTGACTGCCAAACAAAGTCTTGATTGTCTGTGCATAAGCAAAAATCACTGCCCTAACGTAAGCATTGCGCGACCACTCAACATCCAGGGAATCGATCTGCACCCGAACTGCAGGTTTGAGTTTCCATTCATTGTACCACACAGTAACTTTGTCCGCCAAAAACAACACTGCGGAAATGATTTCCGCTCCTACTTTCGAATCCTCAACATCTCTGTGTCCCGTACGAACACAGAAGTTCGACGGTGGCGTAGTTTCACAATCGTGGCTCTCACGTCCGACATCGCACCAAGCAGTTGTCGTTTTTTGGCCTTCATCAGCAAGCAAAACTGTAACAACTAGCCTGCATGGAAGAATTCCACGAGGGCGTGGCTGGAGCAAATGCGTCGTCATCTCAACAAGCCTTGCAAGTCGCTCACTTAGAAGGACGAAGGATGCACTACTTTCTCCTTCTGGAGCCAAAAAAGACCGCTTGGCGCTCCATTTCCCGGGCGGTGAGTATAGGGCAACATTAACGGTTTCCGAATTTTCAAAAAGCCCAAAGTTCTCGAGTGTTACATCGTTTTCAGAACATTGCCTCACGTCTTCAACGGTGTCAGACTCCAAGACAACCGGTTTATCGTCGAGCAGTAGCGAGCGAGACAGTTGTGCCATTTCAGGGGAGAATGTATTCATTAATTGTGCCTTCACAATGTGCGATATCTCGATGCCTGTGCGGCTGGTACAACGGCCTAATCCTTCGAAGAAGTCTCGATATTCCCTAAGTTTGAATACCAGGTGTGAAATAGCATTCTGGCGCAGTGGGCGGCCGCTCACAGAGGCAACCCGAACCAAAACCTGCGACAAGGTGTCGATCTCAGTGGCCCTGCCTACAGTGTCCGCCTTTTTCTCTTTCCCCTTTTCTGACAGTGCATCGAAGACCAGCCGAACGATCTCTCTGTCATCCATAGAAGCCAACCTCAGTGTTGCTTCCTCCCAGACACGGCCAACACGTCTTCCTTCCGGCAGGTCACATATGTGAATGGCATCTGCAACACCAAAGAATTGAATTAGGGCTGCTGCAGATCTCGCTCGCGCGAACGCCTGTTGAAACAGGGCCCTAAAATGGGTAAAGCTCACGTCAGTGAACTGTGAGGGCACCACCCTGTGCAGACACTCCAAAACAACGCGGAGATGTGCGAACATTAACACCGGCTCGTCCTTGAAGGACAGACGTAGGTTGAAGCAACAATCCGGATCATTTTTTGAAAGGACTTCCAGCGAATCCAGATCGAGAAGGTCGCATGTAATGCTGATGTTCGACGATGTCAGTGATTGATGACAAATACGTAAACCGTGCATTAATCCTGCCAAAGTCCCAAAGCGACGTGTGAGTTCCTTCGCAAATGGCAGCACATTGTGCTCAAGGCTGCCAAACCCCGAACGCCTACATGCCGCTTCAAGAAGTAACTTAATGGCTCTAGTTTGGCGAGATACGTTGACGTGGTACTGTAGAACAGCCACACGGGTGAGGCTGGGACACACCTCAGCTACGCTTGCATAGCAGAATGTCCCTTCGGGACAATTGTGTTTTGGTTCAACTGCAAGCACACCACAACCACGCTCAAATCCCAGGTGCGAGAGAATCGCATGCTTGGCCTCAAGGTGGCGTGCTTTCCACTCGAAATACATGCCGTCTGCGTGGAGAGGGTCAAACGATGCAGCCAGAGGAGTGCGCCCACCCCCTTTCACACGCACGTCATTTCCCGCAAGAACTCCTACGACTACGCTACGTGCATCTCCATACGCATTGTCCCAGTAATACATTGCCCGGCCGAATTCGTTGCCGGAGATTTCTGTTCTTTCCAAGCTCCCGGCACGAGTGAAACTTGAAACGC
Organism: Diplonema papillatum; assembly: GCA_030068145.1. NCBI lineage: Eukaryota > Euglenozoa > Diplonemea > Diplonemida > Diplonemidae > Diplonema > Diplonema papillatum. The sequence goes on along the minus strand of JAPJBO010001594.1, from coordinate 30,427 downwards.
GGCGTGAAGACTCCGCAGGACTCAGGCTGTAAACGGGAACGCTGACATCTGAATGCAGAATTTGGGGCCTGACCTCTTGAAGTTGCCATTCGTCATGAGTGCAGCAAATGCGCTGTGCACACAGGTAAGGTGAGGCCGTGGGGAATACCTTCTCCCCCTCGCAGAACCCCATGTACTTCGCCTTCCGGTGATGTGACGACGGTTCAGACTCCCATTTTTTGAGAAGGCTTTGTTTGACCTCAGAAAAATCATGAAGCAGTGTTTCTCTTGCGGAAGCAGGTCCAATGACCATGGACCCTGAGTGAGCAAGGAGGGTGAAGGCACGATTGCGCTGGTCTTGGAAGGCTGTCGTTTTGGCTACGGCTGTCATCGCAGAGATACCATTGTTTGTGCCGATAGACTCGTAGCAGACCGACGCCGAAGGCTCGTACACCAGCCGATAACCAGCATGAGCCATGCGCGCCGAATAATCGAACTCTTCGAAACATTTAAAGAAGCGGGAGTCGAAAACCCCGCACGCCGCGATACATTTCCGAGTCAGAAGAACCAACCCGCCGTAGAAACCCCACACATCTCTCCTTTCTTTGTATTTGTGAGGCAGCTCTTCAACGGGGCAGAGAGGACGCGGCGTGTCGTAGGTGTCTTTCCCGGCAAAAACTACCGTTTTGGGGGCTTCTTCAGAGGACCGAAGGAGAATGGAGCCGCAAGCACCACCTACGGTGTCGCCTTCGGTTTGAAGAAGGCGCAGAAGGTTGTCAATACCCTTCAGTGCAACCACATCGTCGTCAAGTAACAACACGTGCTGACAGTGATGCACATGCATTGCAACCACAAGTGCGAGAGCTCGCCCCCCTACAGACCCAAGGTTGCGGTGTGGGCGGATCACCGTTACCCGACAGAACCCAGCTACCCCCTGGAGTATCGATGGGTCTGCAATAGATGGTCCTTTCGTGCCATCATCAGCACGTCCGGAGTCAACAATCACAACAGACAGTGATTTTGTTGAGCCGTTTCGAGGTTGCAAGTCATCGGCAATGTGCTGGAGTGTTGATTTCAGCCTTTTATCCACACCTCCCTCCTCTTGAGGATCGTAGCCCAGAAGAATAACCGTCAACTCCGGAGACACGGGTACAGGGGCAGGGTGAAGGGAACCTTCGCACAGGCTTGAACTCTCTACTGCACAACACCACCAGTGGAAGCTTGCAGCGCGGTCTGTTTGATGGAAGTAACGGACTTGGTCGCGTAGCTCCCCTTGCCGTACGGAAGGCACGTTTCTCCAAACTGCCTGTGCCGCAAGAGGGTCGCTGATTGCCGCTGCCACCACAAGCGGAACGCTGTGGAGAGTACGCAATGTTCGCTCCATTGGCAACATTCCTTCTGCTGCAGCGTCCGGGTCAGCAATCACATTTTGACACGAGCCATCGAGACTGGGCCACTGCTGAGCTTCAATTATGGCGTCCATGGGGGACAGAACAAAGCGCGCGGGCCAGAGTCTTCCTAGCTTTTTCATGCTTTGCTCAATTTGAAGGGCAACCTCGTCCCGCAGACGGGAAGCAGGAAAACTCTCCTCCAGGTGCGATGTAGCGGCCAGGGATTGGGTGCGAAGGTTCTCGACTACTCCGCCGACCCCCCCAGTTCGGGAAAAGGGGTCATGCCCAATATAGGAAAGGGGGTCCTCCCCTCCTGGAAGCTCTTGAGCTCCAGGAGGACGGAAGGATCACTACCTCTCCTGTTGGTAATATGATGGTCAACCACGCATGAAATGAAAATCAAAGACTGGCAAATGAAAGAGACTGGTATTCATAGGGCAAGAACGCTAATCACTAGAGTGAGTCAATCACATTCTGAATCGGAGCAGCACTCCGCTCTAGTGACATAGCTAACTAATCTGGCATGACCTCGCCTCGATAATCTCAAATGGCGGTGTTAACATTCCACGGAAAGAATCGTTCGCGATTCAAGAAGAGGGATGCCGATTAGAATGAGTATGAATGACATACCACGTGCTCGAAAGACATGGAGGGAATGCAAAATGAATCGGTCATGTGCCAATGAAAATGCAAAAGTCAAGACCGTTCCTCTCCCATGGAGAACAGCATCACTGAGGAGCTTCGAGCGCGACGCTGACGTACAAATTTCTTCAGCAAGTTGTGTAACTTGTCCCAATGCGACCGAGAAGACGCGCTTGCGGGATTCAGCCAATGACAGAAGCTTGGCTACTTCTGCGTTGACGGCATCAGCAAACGATTTGCTGTCCCCACAACGACAACTCGATGCAGCATTTTCAAACGTCCGGTGAAATACGTACCCGTAGAGATTACGATCCATTCCATCGAAGGGCTCGCCGACACAGTTGTAGCGGAACCCTTTTCGAGTGTGACGCATCGGAAGAATTGAGGACATGACAGGGCACACAGCGGCATCCATGTAGGCAAAAAAGGCAACGTCTTCACCGCGCCAGTGTTTCATTTCCGGGAAGACCATTCGGGTATCTAACAGAACAGATGTAGGGAGCCACATGTTACCAGCAGTACCGGAAGGTATGCGTTTTTCGATGCGGTGTATAAGGAATGAAGAGGGGTCGACGATGCGCCCGTTGGGCACTGCAGGCACTAGACGTGTAACGGTGTTGCCGCTCTTGAAGCGGGGAAGCTGTGCGTTCACAACAGCGCAGGGGGTGCCCGTGGATTGTCGGTCATCAAGACTTGCGCAGTAATAGGCGCGGCCAACCTCTTCATTGTCAGGACGCCTGATGTCATACAGCCGGGCAAGTGGGTTACCACGGCTTCCATACAAATAGAACTGTTCTTGTAACAAGCCTAGCTGCATGGCATTTTTCTTGTGTGCTTCGCACCCTTTCAGCTCCATTGCGACATCTTCCAGCGTCGTGGCATGAAGGAGCTCCGGAGCATACGGCGATGTCCCTGAAAAACCACCTGATAGAATGCATTTATCCCGCAGTGTGTTGTTTTGACCGTAAAAGAAGTTTTGCACCATGCGGAAAAAAGGAACTGAGTCAGTAACATGCAAGGAGGTCAATCCGTCCTCTGTCACTTGGGAACATGTGTCGAACGTCATGTCGTCGTCTTGAAAACCCACGATATCAAACCGTTCCGCGTTCCCCTTCGTAGAAGACGACCTCACGACATGCCTCAAAAACGTAAGAACAACATTTCTAACTAGTGCGTAGCCAAAAGATTGAGCGACCTCAACCCAGTCCTTTGAAAACGGGTTATGCTGCAATAGATGCGACATTGACGTCACGTACTGTATGTTACCGTCACAAAGGAAAGCATGTGCAACGGCGCACATGGAATGAAGCTGTGCATGAATCACCGTAATCCGTTGTCCTTCGCGCATTGTGTCCCCATATTCCTTGGCAAGCTTTGCATTCTCGCGAACCGAAGATTCATGTACCGAGCAATCGCACAACGCGACTGTGACTTCTGCCGCTGTTCCAGGGAAGTGTCTAAGATGTAGCACAAGGGACTCGAGGTAATCCCGAACACAAGCCGAACGGTCTCTCGTCATGCACACGTCATGCACACCAAAAGATACTTCTTGCCGTCACCCAAGCCCTCTGATGCCTGCTTCTCTGCCCTACTTCCGTAAGATGCCCATAGCTTCTCGAGTACCTGTTTTTTGAGGATGCAGAGCAGCTGCGGTGGTCCAGAAATCGGCGTTGGCTTCATCAGAGATCTCAGATATTGAGAATGCGCTTTCATTCACTAGCTGACCATCAAAATATTGATCCGCCTCTTGTTGAAGGATACGGTGCAACAGCGAACTTGGTTGGTTGACTTTCCCATCTTCAGTATGTATCATTCAACTGATCTCGTTGCCGACGATCAACTGGAGTTGACGTTCTGCCTGTTTCTTTCCCACCAGCTTTGCTTTGCGGAAATCCTGTTTGATTATGGCCTTGTATGAACAACACATTTTCGAATATGCCCTGAAATGGACGGAATACTTACAGAAATATCCTTGTATCACGTGTGAAACATTATATATGCTCCGTCTTACCACGCAGAGCTGGTGGCGCTGAAGGAATGCACTGCCGCCATTCCGCACGGCAGGAACAGAGTTTCGTGATCTTCACGGACTCGCAGTCCGCGTTGAGGGCCCTTGCAACAAGGACCGCAAAAGGTGGTAGAGGCAACAATGTACAACCTCTGGGTGCACCTGTAGAATGCTTGCATCATGGGAAAGGCAATTACCCTGCAGTACGTACCCTCCCATGTAGGCATAGCTGGGAATGTAACGGCAGATGCCCAGGCAGCCCTAGGTAGACATGCACTGCCGAGCCGAGAGCTGATGCTTCCATACTCTTGCGAACGAGCGTACCTACGCAGGAAACAGCTAGCGGAAATAGCAATACCCGACGAACAATCAGCGTACTGGGTCAACGGTGCCGCCAGGGCCCCACCCCACCGCCTCCTACACTCCCGCAAAGGCGAGGTGATTCTACGACAGCTGCGCAGCGGTATGAGTCAGCTCACTCTCGACTTTAGTCAGCCAGATGACAAGGCCAAGTGCCCGCTTTGCTCCGAGCCATACTGCTTACAGCATCTTTTCACGTGTCATAAGACGATAGTCAAGTGGACGAACTTTGACCCAAAGCAGATTAATGCGATGCTCCTGTATGAGCAAGATAAAGTTGTTCGCTACCTAGTAGACAACGTTTTTTTTTTTTTTGTATAAGCACCTGCTTTGTAGGAAATACTTGAGGAGGCTGCCAGCTGCAAAAGATCAAAGGAGGTAAATGTGCTGTAGCCCACACGAAACACAGGTGAATCTGGGTTTAGTGGCGGGCGTAAGCGTTCAACAAGAATGCCGAAGCAACTCGACAGGTCGGGCGCGGTGAGTTGGGTGAAGAGGGTGGTCGGGACTGATGTCCCGTCCCTTCTTTCATTCACCGCAGACAACCGCCGACTCGCGGCGGTACTCAAGGTCGCGCGCGACGTCGAGGGGACCGCGGAGGCGGGGCTGAGGCGCCTTCTGGGCGCCTTGGGGTACACGGACGAGGAGGCCCCCCCCGAAGGCGTGGCCCAGTGGGTCCTCGCGTGGCTGGCGGTCGCGTCGGCTCCGTCCGCCACCGCGGACGAGTTCGCGGACCTGCTCCGCTCGTCTCCGAAGGCCACGCCCCCGCCGCAGACGCCGGGGCACATGCCGCTCCCCGCGACCGTTTCTCCCGCTGACGACTCGACCACCGCTGCATTGTTCGGCCCATCTCCCCCAGCCGCGCGACGTGTCTCTTTCGCCGAGAGCGACGATCCCCTCAGCCCAGATGACGACGATCTGAGGGAATGCAACTCCGCCGGGGGCGGCCGGGACGACCACGCGTCGGACATAGGCCGGCTGCAGCGTCAGATCGACCGCCTCACCGAGTTGGTGATGGCGGCCCTCCCAACGCGCACCTCGCCACCCGTCCGGCCTTCGCCCGCCCCTGAGGCAGCACCTGAGGCGGCACCCGCGGGCTCCCGTCCCGTTCCGCCCACGTCGGTGGGCACATGCCCCGGTCCAGTGCTGCATCAGCTTCCGGCGTTCACGAGACCACTCCCGCCGCCTCCGCCCCTCGTTGACGTTTCTCGCCTTCCGCGGGCTGTCCTGTTGCCGGACAATCCTCGCAACCTTCCGCAAGCCGTCGTGGGCGGTCCTCTGCCAGTGGGCTATCGCTGCCCGCCAGCCGCATCCTGCCACCAGCCGTACGCCGAGCCCCGCCAGCCCTACGCCAGCCATCCACTTCCGGATTTTCCGGAGGACCCGTCTTCGCTGGGGGGAGGCGGGTCGGTCCAGGGCTCCCACACGCTTCTCTCTCCCGGACCAGAGCTACTCGACCCCGAGCTCTGGGTGAGCCTCTCTCCCGTCGAGAGGTCTCTCGCGCTCGTCCACATCCGCGGCTTCTTCGCGGATATACTCGACGCCGTCCCGAGCATCGCCAACGACGCAGGACACCTGCTCAGCCACGCAACGTCCATCATGCGTCTGATGGACGACTCCTCCGACCCCGACGCCCTGGTAGAGCTGGGGAGGGACACCATCCACCGCATGATGGTCCTCAAGACGGCCTTGAAGGCCGGCTGGTCGTTGGCCGCCGGCCTCCAACACCGCCACCAGCACGAGGCCGGGTTCCCTCCGTATCTTCGGAACGCCTTTCAGGCCCTGCAGAAAGCCGAGGAACAGCCCGCCCCCAAGCCGTCCAGGAAGCGCAGCCCGAAGTCCCGCACCCAACACCCGGGCGAAGCTCACCCCGACTCCCAGCACCCTCAGCGAGCAACCTCAGCCAAGGGGAGGGCCAGGCAGTAGGTGCCTTGGACCGTTTCCCACCTCCTGTGGCGGGGCGACGCGGACGTCCTCTCCTGTCGGAGCCCCCGCTCTCCCCCGGCGAGCGGGAACGTCTTGTCCGGTCCGCGAACACGTACATTGGGGATGCCCTGGCGCTGTCCACGCGTCGCGGGATCCACTCCGTGTATCGCCGTTTTCTGGAGTTCCGGCGCCACTGGGAAGCGGTGTCCGACGATCCCCTCGACGTCCCGACGGCGCTGGTCCTGTTTGTGACTCGGCTGCTGGCCCGCGGGGATATCTGCGCAGCTTCTGCGGTGCAGTACGTCGTGAACGTTCAGTCGGCCGAGAAGCGTTTGGGGCGACCTGTCGACAGCCAGCTCGTCAGGGATTTTGTCAGGTCTCTGAAGCGGGCGGGCGCGATGAAGCCATCGAAGCAGGCCGTCCCGGTGACGAAGGACGAACTGCATCATGCTGTTCGTTTGGAGTCGGATCCCGGCGTGCGGGTTGCGTTGGCCTTGGCATGGCAGGGGGCTGCGCGCGTGGACGACGTCCTGACGAGGAAGGCCGAGCACATCACCGAGGGTGCCGGTTTCTGGGCGGTAAACTGGGTGGGCTCGAAGTCGGATCCTTTCCGCCTAGGTCAGGTTACGGGCGTGATTCTTCCGCCAGCTCAGGACCAGGAACTTCGCTCGCTGCTGTCTCAGACGCCGCCCGGCCGCCTCCTGTTTCCAGACATCCCTTTTCGGCGAGTTGTGTCCGCGCTGAAGCGCGCCAACCTCTCCCTCACGGGCCATTCCCTCCGGCGGGGTGCCCTGTTCCACCTGTTGAGAAGCGGGGTCGACCTGCGAGTGATTCAGAGCGTGTCGCGTCACACGACGCTGAGTGCTCTGATGCGGTACCTTCCGGAAGCGGAGGTTCCGCTCGTCCGGAACACCGCGGAGGCGTCGGCGAGTCTCCTATAGCCTTTCGCCTCGAACCCCCTTTCCCGTTCAAGCTACCGAAGAGGAAAGTCCCCGACCCGCTGGCGGCGATTTATCCAGGGCCGGGGAGGATCCCTGACGTGGAGCTACCGCCCTCTACGTTCACCCCGTTTGTTGGTGTCGCGTACGGAGGCGATCTCCTTGTCAACAACTCTACGCCCCCCCCGTCGCAAAGCAGAAGAGGAGAGGACCTCGCGCCCATCTCGTCGTCATTCATGAACCTTGACAGGTTGTCAGCTTTGGACAGCCAGGGTTTGCTGCGTGGCGTGCTGGATGTGATTCGCTCTTGGGAGTCCTTCCGTTCTGCCCTACTCCCGGGAGCGGAGGAAGCGCTGACAGAAAGAGGGTTCACGCGGACGACGTCAAGGCGCATGCTTCGTCATCTCCCGGATCTGGTTAAGTATGGAGTGACGGAGCTTGCTTCGAGCCCGTCAAAGGTCGTCCTCCCTGCCTTCACTGTCGACAAGAAGAGCGGGGGGCAACGATTCGTATGTGACGGGCGGAAGCTCAACGCGATCATGGCGCGTCCGCCTCCGATGCTGCTTCCTTCCGTGCACGAAGTCATCGACCGCGTCCTGGCCTCGTCCGTGGTTTTTCTCGCAGACGCCAGGAGCTATTTCTATCAGTTCCGGCTGGACGCGAGAATCCGCCCATTTTTTGGCATGCACTTGGCCGGACCGCGGGGCCATTTCGTGAAGGCTCAGCTCGTGGCCATGTGCATGGGCTGGAGCTGGGCTCCGGCGATAGCGCAGAGGGCCTCTCGAGTACTCCTGCCGGAGTCTGACGGTCTGCCCTGGGTCGACAACTTCGTCGTCGTTGGGGATTCGTTGGGAGAAGCAACTTCGCGGTTTGACTCTTTTTTGCAGCGCTGCAAGAGCGTCAACTGCGAGCTCAACGAAAACGACGAGCAGTTTGGAATACCGCTCAGGGAGTTCGACCTTCTGGGCCTCCACTTTGACCTTTCCCATTCGAACCGCCCCGCTCGATACAGAATGGCGGACGCATGGGTGACGAAGTTACTTGGCTCTGCCGAACTCACCAGAGTTAAACGCGGAGGGGCGTCACCCCGCGAGTTTTACCGGGTGTTTGGGGCTTTGGTCTGGTTTGCCTACACCACGCATTTCCAGCTGGCCTACGCCCGGTGTTCACTGTCCTTCCTGCAGAGGCTGGCCTCATCCCTGGTGGAGCCAGCTGACTGGGACATCTCCAGGACGGTTCCGCCCTCGACCGTGCGTGAGGTGGAGCACCTCACCTCCCTCGTCGAAGACAACCGCTGGGTCAGTCGTTCGAAGTCGATCTCCTCATCGGTGACTCTCTGGACAGACGCCTCATCATCATGGTGGGCCGCAGTCCTGGAGGGCGAACCTGAGCGGATATCGCAGGGCCCGTTCTTGAAGTTGAGACACACTCACATCTTTTTAAAGGAGTTGTTTGCGGTCCTTAGGGGCATAAACCTGACCGCAAGGTTTCACACGAATACGCGCATGAGACTCATGGTTGACAACCTTCCGGCTGTCCAGTGTCTCGTCAAGGGGCACTCGAAGAACTTTGCAGCAAATGTCCTTTTGGCGAGGATTTTTGATGCTGCGCGGGCGGCCGGCCTTGTCATCAGTGCCGAGTGGGTACCGACTGATAAACAGAGAGCCGACCCGTACACCCGCGGGGTGCTAGCCAGAGAGGACGACACGCCAGAGGGCGTCTGGTCGCCTCAAGCGGAGGACCTTGCTCCGCCTTCAGATTTGGTGTAGCCACTGCGTGGTCCCTGGGGGTCCTGATGCGTAAGCGTTCAACAAAAAAGACCCATTTTGTAGTTGTATTGTTTCTCCCCCTCTAGCCTCCTTCGAAGTAAGCACAAGGCAGCCCCTCGAGTATTTTTGTATAAGCACCTGCTTTGTAGGAAATACTTGAGGAGGCTGCCAGCTGCAAAAGATCAAAGGAGGTAAATGTGCTGTAGCCCACACGAAACACAGGTGAATCTGGGTTTAGTGGCGGGCGTAAGCGTTCAACAAAGCCCGACGGCCGATATTTACGCCGCTGACGCCTCTAACTTGTCTGTATGCGGCAACCGTGGTATGTATAGTATCTCAAAGTATCGACAGGCAGGCCCTTGCAGTAGCAAGCACCATGATATGTGCTCCTTTCCTTTCCTTTGCTTATATTTTCTTGCTCATTTGCGCGTGAACGCGAAAAACGAACAGCAAAGGCGCTGCCACAAACAAGGCGACTGGGACACCAGCACGACAAGTGCACCTCGCAAGAGGAAACCCAGGGACACGGAACCGGACCAACAGGTGGTCCCATCCTCGGAACAAGCTGAACACGAGTCGGGTAGGGTACACCGAGCCCTCACTGAGCTCAAGAAAGTTGTTGTCAGCCAGGTAACTGTCGGGGGCGTGGCTCGTGGGCAGGTAAGTAAATGTTTGATACTTCAGTGATTTCATGCAAACAAATGATGGAATACCGCAGGGCTCAGTGCTATCACCTTCTGTTTTCCTTAGTCATGGATGCGATTACAGAAACGGTAGAGCCGGTGTCAAATACGAGTATAGTAATGTTTGCTGACGATTTCAGTAGTGGCTGAAGGCGACACTGCCCACAGGGTGGTCAAAGCTCTTCAGCGGGTCCTCCACACGGTCGAAAAAGTGGGGACGAAGTATACGCTCAACGTCTCACACGAAAAGCCGACCTGGATGCTCATGAAGACCCCAAATCAGCCACCGGCTCTGCGCTACAAAAATGGTGGTATAGTGCGACATACCGACACGCAGGACTATCTCGGGGTGCTTGACGACAGATTGCCCTTCCGCGCACACCTGGACAAAGTGAAGGCATCTTTCTTCAGGTGGCTCTCCCTGACGTGGCCGCTGGCGAATATGACGTGAGGAGTCTCAGCGCAGACACTCAGGGTGGTGTATCTGACGCACATGCTACCGGCTCACAGCCACCAGTACGAGATATTAGAAGTACGCCTGGATTCTCACCAGGCACAACTAAAACTATGGCACGCGCAACAACAACTGCTATCCTTTCAACATTCATGCTTTTGTGTTTGGACTGACATCATGTATGCGGTGCCAAGCCCGCTACCCATGTGACCCGGCCTGCATCTACCCTCGTTTCGGGACTTAACGTTGATACGCACTCTGCCCGCCGTCCCTCGTCAGTCAACGAGAACGGGAATCAATGGAACCCAGGTTGGCAACGCCTGGGCAGGGTAGACGCAGACGCGGATCCTATACCTGGCTCACAAGGTGGCGAAGACTCCTGGGTTAAGTCAGCCCCACAAGGCGCTAGTGCAGGTATATTGAGTGACACCTTACCGGAGAAGAGAAAGACAGGCTAACACATTGCAAGCAACTCAAAGGCACAAAGGGAAGGTCACATAGAAACAATAAGGTGAGGCGGAGTGGTGCGAAACAGAAAAGGAGGTAAATAATTAGTTTTTACTTTAAACTCTAAAACAAAAACTAAAAAACAATAACGAAAAGGCGCTTACCGAGCACGCAGGTTCTTTCTCCCTGACACAGATTCGGTTAAGCTCACGTTTACAAAAGCAAAAGGGGTGGAAACTGAATCTGGCCCGTCTGGGTTTTGGGTTTTATGTTTCCTGGGGGGGGTGGCTTGTCCAGGACACCAGCGTTTGTACTAAGAAGAATTCGAGGCCCACCTCACGGTTTTTGTGAAAGTTTGAAGATTGGGGGTCCGGGGGGCCAAGCCCCCCGGCCGGACGGTACGGTACGCCAAGGTACGCCTTCGGCGTTTTTTCGCGTTGATCTTCGGAAACCCAGTGCTTCTAGTGGTTGTCCGAAAACTATACAATATATTACAGTATGTGGCATATATTTGCGGGAATATCAAAATACAATCATTCCCCGCAAGTTACCCCACCCAACCTTCAACTCGTATGGGATAGCCGGACTGTTCAACATTATCTATCATCAGACGCAGAGTATGCTTGCGGACAACGTCCCGAATGGCAAGACAAGGAAAGAAACTCCGAAGCTGTGCTTTCAGTTTTCCCCAGTTCCAGGTCAGGGTGAGAACCAAAGTGAAAAGTCCTAGCAAGCAAGCCGTCTTTGTTTTTACCAAAAAAAATGAAATTTCGCTGAAGCCGTAACAACAGGGAGCAGAATAGGCGAAGCAGATGCAGGCTGCGATGGAGCTGCTACGGCAGACGGCGCTGCAGAGGCTGATATGGACCCTCTTGGCCGAGAAGGGGCAGGTCTTGATTGAGCAGTGATGGCAGGCGACGACGTAGCTGCGTTGGCGGCTGGGGTAACTCGTGAACGAGCACCCGCGGAAGGGGTGCTTCTTAGGGTGGCGATGGGCTGCGACGCGGTAGATGCTTTGGCAGCCGGGGCAACTTGTGATCGAGCACCCGCGGAAGGGGTGCTTTGAGCTTTCGGCTGCTGCCCAGGCGATGAGGTAGCTCACGGCACCGGCAAGGAAGTCGTACGCCTCAGTCGCGCCCTGCCTACCCAGGCTCCCGGAAAGACAGGCCTCAGTACAGCCTCTGCGACAGGGTCACGGCCTGGTCGACCCGCTCCAGCTCGCCCATCGGGAGGTATCGCAGCAGGGCCTCGATCGACGAGTGATTCGAGACCAAACGTACCTGCTCGAGGCTGGACCCCGAGCGGAAGAGCGCTGTGCAAGCCCCCCTCCGTAGCGAGTGGCACGTGAGGACCGGGTTGACGCGCTTCAAGGACCTCGCCACTCTCGCCGTGGTGACCGGGAACAGCGTACCGTCCGGCCCGGCGTCGCGCTTCAACGTCTCCAAGGCAGCCCGGTCCCTCCGGGTCATTGCCACCGCGGACACAGCCCCCAGGTGGAACGGGTCGGATTTCGTCCACCACCACTTCACCTTCGCGCCCTCCTCCACAATCTCTACGTCTTTGCCTCTTAGACGAACTACATCGCCCACCCTCGCCGCAGCCCTCCAGGAAAACAGGATCGTCATCCGCAGCGCAGGGTCGCGGCAGGACCCCAGGGCCTGTCTCACCTCCGCGAAGGTCGCCGGCACTGCCTGACGTTCGGGTATATTCGCCCCCAAGCGCAGAAGTGCGCGGCGAGCATCCCGAATCACCTGAGACCCCTCGAGGTTCACCCCCCATCTCCTCTCCGCCGAGACAAGAGTGTTGACGTACGTTAGTGCAGACGGAATCGTGATGTCTCCCCGGCGCATGCACCGAACGACGAACAGAATGATTCCCGTCGCTACGTCCACTACCCCATCCAACTCTTCGTTCGCGAAAGAGAGGAACACGCGGAAGCGGCGGTGTACCGATGCAAGCCGTGCCCACGTCGAAGGAGCGAGGGCTGCCGACAACAGCCCCCTCGCGTCCCTGTGGATCAGCCTCATCTCGCCACCCGCCAGTGCAGGTTCCATCTTCAGCGGACGACCTCTGCCCCGTGGCTGGACTTCGCGGGGCGTCGGAGCCACGTAACCAACGCCCCTCGGTCCATTTCCCTGAAACAAAACGGGGTGGGGTTTCAAACGAGGAGCACACCCGCCTACTTCCTTGATTTCTTCGAACCGGCTTCGCCACCTTTGCCGGAGGACGTAGCCTTCTCCGCCTTCCCGGCCTTTTCCTTCTCCGCCTTGTCGTTCAACCGGTCGGCCGCCGCCCATCCCGACTTCAGGAAGTCGGGTGCTTCCTCCGTCCGCCAGTGCCGCTGCATCGCTGATGCCTGCCGCCAGTCGGAGCGGCCACGCAGGAGAACCTCCTGACGCCGAATGGCTGTCATGGCAATACGGACCAGAGCCGCATCCGCTTCTTCCGGAGTCTCCACGGCCCCGGCATGTTCGAGGACACACATCAGTATGTCTAGGAGGTTGTCGTGCTCGTGGCTTTGAGAGCCACTCGCCCCACCGTACCTCCTTTGCAGTTCGATGTAGACTGCGGCTCGTCCTTCCGGCGACAGAGACACCCACCGCTCCGGTTCCAACACGCGAGCTCCAACGAGGATCCCCCCCGCCGCACGCGGCCCGGCGGGGGGCAACTCGTTTTTTGCCCGCGCGGCCTCGAGCTGCATCTCCAGCTCGCGGATGCGCTTCTGAGCGTCACCTGTCTCCCCCTCATCGATGTCGGTGTCGCTATCGCCGCCGCCCCCGTCCTCCGACTCACTGTCGCTCAAAGACAGCACCTGCGGCCTCGCCGGCGCCTCGGGGTTCGCCGCGTCGTACGCCCGCATCATCTTCGCGAGCCGCCTCTCGTTCAACGACGTGAACGCCAGCAACCAACAAAGCTGCCACTGTGTAGCCGTCCCCTCCAGCTCGAAGCCGTACTTAACGGCCACAAAGCGCATGCGCGCCTCCCTCCCCTCCCACGCGTTGAACAAACGCTTTTTCTCCAGCACTGCCGGAGCGTTCGCCTCGAAGGGCACGTCCGCCGCATCGAGCGCGGCGCCCTTTCTGTCTGACAGCGCCTTTAGGGCTGCCTTCGCTTGGTCGGCGTCCATGTTTTTGTTCTTCGCGTGTACAGGGTATAAACCTCTCTGGGGGGGGGTTTTCCTGTATTAGCACTTTTTCGTTGGCTTCGTTTTCATGTGCAACCGTTGTTCCGGAAATGTTCCCGTCAGTACAGATGTACTATTAAGAAAAGAAAGAGCAGGGAGTGCGGGGAAGAGAAAGAGCAGGGAGTGCGGGGAAAAGAAAGAGCAGGGAGTGCGGGGAAAAGAAAGAGCAGGGAGTGCGGGGAAAAGAAAGAGCAGGGAGTGCGGGGAAGAGAAAGAGCAGGGAGTGCGGGGAAAAGAAAGAGCAGGGAGTGCGGGGAAAAGAAAGAGCAGGGAGTGCGGGGAAAAGAAAGAGCAGGGAGTGCGGGGAACATTTCCGGGGTTGGGGCTTGCACTGATAAACGAAGCAACGGACGATCAGCATCAACTGACCAAAGGCGATGAAAATGATAAGGCAAAAGTTTCTTGTTCTTCGCGTGTACAGGGTATAAACCTCTCTGGGGGGGGTTTTCCTGTATTAGCACTTTTTCGTTGGCTTCGTTTTCATGTGCAACCGTTGTTCCGGAAATGTTCCCGTCAGTACAGATGTACTATTAAGAAAAGAAAGAGCAGGGAGTGCGGGGAAGAGAAAGAGCAGGGAGTGCGGGGAAAAGAAAGAGCAGGGAGTGCGGGGAAAAGAAAGAGCAGGGAGTGCGGGGAAAAGAAAGAGCAGGGAGTGCGGGGAAAAGAAAGAGCAGGGAGTGCGGGGAAAAGAAAGAGCAGGGAGTGCGGGGAAAAGAGAAGGACAGGGTGCGCGGGGGAAGGGAAGGGGTATGAAACCTTGAGGGACCAGCCCCCTGTACCTTTTCACCGCGGTGTTGTGTGCACCTCGTTCTCCGTCTCAGGTTTCGCTCTTTTGAACGCAGACCCCAATCCAAAGTCAGTGCTCAACAGTGGGTCCTTTGGATGGGGACTTTCAGGCCTGTACCGGTGCGAGCACACAACTTGTTGGTTTCATTGTGTTTCTCCTTCCTTCATTCGTTCTAAAAATACTCGACTTTGCTGCTTCGACTCCGAATGGAAGGGAGGAAATATAGAGGTAAGGGGCAAATACAATATGATTTGTTCTTCGCTTACACCACCGTGTGTTGCTTTCTCACTCAGGACTTTGACCTGTTCTGTTTGTGTGATTTGTCATGTCGGGGTACCTCACGTCCGTTCAACACGTGGTTCGGTAGTTACTTGGGATCCCTTCTGCTCTTTGTCGGGCAGCATCGTCGAGCATTTCCTTTCAAGCTGGCGCTTATTTAAAGAAAGAGAGGGTTTGGATCAGGGCTTACGCTCCGTTTTCGGTCTCAGAGAAAATACGTGTGGTCCACGTGTGGGCGCGTAAGGTTCGAGGGGATCCTATTTCCCATCCCTTTGGTTTTTGCGCCGGCCTAGTACAATGAGACGTTGGAGGAAGAGGTTCGAGAGGAGGAAGAAGAGACTATTCTGCGTTTGGGTTTTTATTACGACGTAGCGAGCGTCGGGGTCCCGTGGAGAAACACAGGACCACCTTGCTCCCGTCCTTGCGAGGTTGCGAGGGGGGCCGGTCAATTGAATTCTTCCCGCTACGGAAAAAGAGGGCCCGTTGACTCGCAGGAGGAAACACTTCTGCGGGGTACCCTCTTCCGTGTGCCAATCACGCGGAAGGAAATCCAACCGGAGGAGCAAGGGTTTTCAAATACGAAACTGTGCGAACTCCCCTTTCCAAGGGACGGGTGGGAGGGAATTTGAAGTTTTTTCCCCTGACCTGCGGGTCAGTGGCGCCAAAAAACCGGAAAGGGAGAAGGTGTGTGTTTGGGTGTTCACCTATATTGTTGGGAGAATAAGACCAAGCGAAAAAAGACTGCGTGTTTTTTCTCACCGATCTTATTTCCCATCCCTTTGGTTTTTGCGCCGGCCTAGTACAATGGAGGAGACGAGAGGAGGAAGAAGAGACTATTCTGCGTTTGGGTTTTTATTACGACGTAGCGAGCGTCGGGGTCCCGTGGAGAAACACAGGACCACCTTGCTCCCGTCCTTGCGAGGTTGCGAGGGGGGCCGGTCAATTGAATTCTTCCCGCTACGGAAAAAGAGGGCCCGTTGACTCGCAGGAGGAAACACTTCTGCGGGGTACCCTCTTCCGTGTGCCAATCACGCGGAAGGAAATCCAACCGTATTAAGAACAAAAACACCCCCCCCCCTTTCTTCTCTCCGCATTCATTAGCTTATACACTCCTCGTGTCCATGTCCGCAACCATGTTCTGACTCGGAACGGGGTGTGTTCGGACGTCCGCCTTCTGTAGATTCAGAGAGAGAGAACACATCCAAACAAGTCAGAGAGAGAGAGAACACATCAAAACAAGTCAGAGAGAGAGAGAGAACACATCAAAACAAGTCAGAGAGAGAGAGAGAACACATCAAAACAAGTCAGAAAGAGAGAGAGAACACATCAAAACAAGTCAAAGGGTGTGGAGAGAGAGAGTTTGAATAGAGCATCTATTTGGTATCGGAAAGTAGGTGCGAGATCAGGCAAACCTTGTGCGCTAGCTTCGTTTAACCGTGAATCTAATAATCAGGGCTTACCCCACATTCTCGCTTTCATTTTATTTCCATTCTCCTCCTAATCATACACTACCCTCCGGGAAAAATGCCGGTACACACGGGTAGCACGCGCCGCCGGGCCGCACGGACCGTTTTCTCTTTCATGTGCAACCGTTGTTCCGGAAATGTTCCCGTCAGTACAGATGTACTATTAAGAAAAGAAAGAGCAGGGAGTGCGGGGAAGAGAAAGAGCAGGGAGTGCGGGGAAAAGAAAGAGCAGGGAGTGCGGGGAAAAGAAAGAGCAGGGAGTGCGGGGAAGAGAAAGAGCAGGGAGTGCGGGGAAAAGAAAGAGCAGGGAGTGCGGGGAAAAGAAAGAGCAGGGAGTGCGGGGAAAAGAAAGAGCAGGGAGTGCGGGGAACATTTCCGGAGTTGGGGCTTGCACTGATAAACGAAGCAACGGACGATCAGCATCAACTGACCAAAGGTGATGAAAATGATAAGGCAAAAGTTTCTTGTTCTTCGCGTGTACAGGGTATAAACCTCTCTGGGGGGGGTTTTCCTGTATTAGCACTTTTTCGTTGGCTTCGTTTTCATGTGCAACCGTTGTTCCGGAAATGTTCCCGTCAGTACAGATGTACTATTAAGAAAAGAAAGAGCAGGGAGTGCGGGGAAGAGAAAGAGCAGGGAGTGCGGGGAAAAGAAAGAGCAGGGAGTGCGGGGAAAAGAAAGAGCAGGGAGTGCGGGGAAGAGAAAGAGCAGGGAGTGCGGGGAAAAGAAAGAGCAGGGAGTGCGGGGAAAAGAGAAGGACAGGGTGCGCGGGGGAAGGGAAGGGGTATGAAACCTTGAGGGACCAGCCCCCTGTACCTTTTCACCGCGGTGTTGTGTGCACCTCGTTCTCCGTCTCAGGTTTCGCTCTTTTGAACGCAGACCCCAATCCAAAGTCAGTGCTCAACAGTGGGTCCTTTGGATGGGGACTTTCAGGCCTGTACCGGTGCGAGCACACAACTGGTTGGTTTAGAAAAGGGAGGTCACATTTTTACCTTAGGGTAGGCGGTTTTTTTTTTTTTGGCCCATGTCCGTCGGCCCACAGAAATTTACGCGCGCGCGCGCAAAAAAAAAACTTTTCATTTTATTTCCCTTCTCTGGGGAAGAGCTGCCGCGCCAAACCTCGCTTCTTTGTACCACATGCGGAGAAAAGAGAAAGAGAGACATAAATAGAGACAGAGAGGGTTTGGAGGAGGACGCTGGCGTGCGTCGGGGCCAGTGAGAAGCACCGGCCACCTTGCTAGATACATCCTGCCGCGGAAAAGGAGCCCTTTCATTCGCTGGGGTCAGCACCCCTGCGGAGGCCCTCTTCCGTGTGCCTTCACGCGGAAGGAAACAACTTTTTTAAGCCCGGCGGAGGTCAACTGACCGGAGCTACCGGGGAGAGTGTGCTTACGTTGTGTGGTAACCTGATACGTTCGTGTGGTATGCGTCGATTGTCTAATGAGCTTGAAGCCCCGCATGGGCGCTTTGTTCCGTGCTGTGGGCGCCGCCCGATGCACGCGGTGATTCGTTTGCGACAATAAAACCTGAGGGAAAAAGACTGCGTGTTTATCCCTCTCAAGAAAAAAAAAACTTTTGCCACAAGACTTTCTGCTACTGGATGTCACACCATATGTGCCGGCTATACTACTGGCCAGTCCGCTGTTGGCACTTTTGTGCCCGTTGTTGGTAGAATTTCTGGACGATGAGCTCAAAGGTGAGTGTGAAGATGAACTTGATGTGTCCGAGGGGTTGCGGTGGCAGTCTAGAGTTCAACAGTCCTGAACGCCGCGCGGGGTGCGTTTCGACAAAACCTTCCATAGTCGGAGGCTGCAGATGATAGACGATGCCACAGGAGAAAAAACACTCGGGTTTGAACTCGAGATCGCGGTTCGCTGGGTACGCTGCGAACAATAAAGCAGTGACCCAGAGGACTGTCGATTGCGCGGGTGTCCGTCAATCTCTTATCTCTCTTCTGACATGCCCCATTGCGATGTCACGGTCCTACCGAACCACCGTGCGAGAGCCTACTGACGGCTGGTCGGTGGCATTTCCATCGGCGAGAATAAGCGCCAGCTACCCGCAGATAGTATGGTGAACTTCAACTTCTGCTTTCCTCCACCTTGTGCAAGGATGGTTGCTCTCGCGGCTTCTGCGGCGGTCTGCTGTTGAAACCCCCAAAGGCGGACGTCGACACCGTCACTTCGGGTGTAGTGGCTTTGTCAATATTACCCGAGTACACAAAGATGCCCTGCTTGGTGTAAACGGAGTTTGTCGGTACTCTGCCGACCCTCCTGTCAGCAAGCTTTAGCCAGTGGCCACCTTCTGATGCGTAGCAAACGGCGCCGGACTCACAAGATGTACCTCACCCACATCGAAAGAGACCATTGATGTCTCGACATCCGCACGGAGGGCAGGTGCTTCTAGCACACGGCAATTGGTTAGACGCCGTGTGCAACGAAGGCAGTTATGCTCAGGGATGTGCGGTCTAGACTGTCAGGCGACGAGTGCCGTTTTCTTCGCAAATATACCGCGGCACAAGGCATTGCCGCCGGTCAAGTGCACTAAGTCGCAAGCACCGTGAACGCATCGCTTGCCCCGCGTCCTTTTCATGCCTCCTCAGTCGAGTCTCAGATACTAGTAGCTGCTTGAGGCGTCGGAAGGCATAGACGCGTGCACTGCCCCGGACTGGTTCTGTGTGATAATCGCACCACAGTGGCAAAACCTCCCGACATGCCTTGCCGGTAAAACCGCGCACACTTTCGAGGCTGAGGCTGTGCTTGTATCCCGCGTGCTTCGACTGCGTCCAGCAGGAGCTACGCAAATCTTGCTGTTTAGATTGACACCAACGTCAAAGTAGCACGATATTGCTTGCCCAGCGCACCAACCCAGCACCGGGCATAGTCAGCTTCAAAGTCAATACACACTGAGGTAAACAAAGTCTACGCGATTTGCATCGCCGTGAAGTATCGGTGTGATGAACAGGTTTTCGACTTTTCGCGAGCCGGACACGCTCGTGACTACGCCTGCAGTCGCTCTCACGACCGGTTCCAATGCACAGATCCCAAAAAAATTTTTTTTTTGGCAAAAGTTTTTTTTTTCCGGGGGTTCCCAAAAATTTACGCGCGCGCGGACATGGGCCAAAAAAAAAAAACCGCCTACCCTTACCGGGAAAATTTCCCACTGGAACCAGGGGGGGGGGGGTACCGCTACCACCTTTTATAATTTTGAAGGCGCGGGCAATTATTTCCCCCCAGCCTGTACGTACACCCAGGTTCGATTCCCTTCCAAGCTCTTTTCCGCAGGCAAAACTACAGCATCGTTCTCCGAAAGTTTGATCAAAAATCCTCAAAAATCTTCTTTAAAAGATGGGGGGGTTCGGGGGGCGCAGCCCCCCGCCCAAACGGTACGGTACTAACAACCTAACAGGGCTTGTCTGGGCTTATACGTCTTGTAGAGTACCCGGCGGAGAAACCCCCATCAATGAGAAGGTGTTTCCACCGCATTTTGAGGTGTCCCCATCAATGGTAAAGTGTTTCCACCGCGTTTTGAGGTGTCCCCATCAAGGGTAAAGTGTTTCCACCGCATTTTGAGGTGTCCCCATCAAGGGTAAGGTGTTTCCACCGCATTTTGAGGTGTCCCCATCAATGGTAAGGTGTTTCCACTACGTTTTGAGGTGTCCCCATCAAGGGTAAGGTGTTTCCACCGTATTTTGAGGTGTCCCCATCAATGGTAAGGTGTTTCCACTACGTTTTGAGGTGTCCCCATCAAGGGTAAGGTGTTTCCACCGCATTTTGAGGTGTCCCCATCAAGGGTAAAGTGTTTCCACCGCATTTTGAGGTGTCCCCATCAAGGGTAAGGTGTTTCCACCACATTTTGAGGTGTCCCCATCAAGGGTAAGGTGTTTCCACCGCATTTTGAGGTGTCCCCATCAATGGTAAGGTGTTTCCACCGCATTTTGAGGTGTCCCCATCAAGGGTAAAGTGTTTCCACCGCATTTTGAGGTGTCCCCATCAAGGGTAAGGTGTTTCCACCACGTTTTGAGGTGTCCCCATCAAGGGTAAGGTGTTTCCACCGCATTTTGAGGTGTCCCCATCAATGGTAAGGTGTTTCCACTACGTTTTGAGGTGTGTCAATCAATAAGGAGTTTCTGCTCTTCGTATTGTCTGACGAGAACTGCCTAGAAGAAAGGGAGAAGT
Source organism: Diplonema papillatum (assembly GCA_030068145.1). Taxonomy (NCBI): domain Eukaryota; phylum Euglenozoa; class Diplonemea; order Diplonemida; family Diplonemidae; genus Diplonema; species Diplonema papillatum. The sequence continues at coordinate 9,936 of JAPJBO010001594.1, read as the reverse complement.
AAGAACACGTCTTTGTAACTGATATCACTAGCGCAAGGGAATGTTGAGTGACTGCCTTAACCCGGGGAAACGAGCTTGGGCGAGGTCACCGGGGGGTTAGGGAGGGTGGGAAAACTTGACTGTTTCTTTGAACCAACCACACCCTGAAGGCTGTGTAGAGTTCTCTAATCGACTTTCGTGGTGCATCAACTCCCTCAGTGAAACTGTGAGAGTTTCTGCTCTTCGTATTGTCTGACGAGAACTGCCTAGAAGAAAGGGAGAAGTAAGAACACGTCTTTGTAACTGATATCACTAGCGCAAGGGAATCTTGAGTGACTGCCTTAACCCGGGGAAACGAGCTTGGGCGAGGTCACCTTCCATCCACCACAACGCCAGTGAGAAACTGCCTCACCGCAAGTACAATTGAATCGAGCGCATCAGCGCCAATCATGGTCAGCGGTACGCGTGATGGCAAGTCCGCAGGGTTGCCTTCACTCCTGACCCATCGCACGGAAAGAGCACAGTTTAAGGAACGCACGCGTTCCAATCCTCTGACTACCGCGTTGTTCAACACGGCACTCTTCAAACAGGCACCCTTTCGGGCAACCCCTTTCACCGTGGTATTATCAACTACGACATCCACTCTTCCCCCTTTGATTGAGACTGGAAGAGCAAGGATAACCAGGTTAAATGCAATGGCCTCCAGCTCGTTGATATGCAGCGAGCTCTCCGCAGCATTCCACGACCCTCCTAAGACGGTCACTTCCATCGTCCGCGAATCCACAAGGACACCGCCCCAGCCTTTCTTGCTCGCGTCCACGAAGGCCGTGATGCGCGGGGACTGTTGCAGAACGGGGATGGCCCTCGGCTTTAACACCGAGTCAATCCACTCTTGAAGGGACAATCGCACACAGGGAGACACCTCCACCGTATCAGAGGGGAGTCGTGCACCCCGGTTCAACGAATTCGTAACGCGCCGAAAGAATTTAAGCGCAAACCAAAAAGAGCCTGGAAAGATTCCAGCGACTGCAGAGGCATGCAGCAAACGACCACCAAGAGTTTCGAGCTCGGAGGCCCGCATTGTTGGCGACGACTTCAGCGTGTAACGCGCTTCCATAAGCTTCCGGCGTAGCTTCCGCGAGACTGCAACACGGTGAGCAACATGGTCCCAATCGACCCCGATGAACTCATACCGCGTGGCCGCCGTCTGCGAGTCGGAGGGCTTCCACGTCAGATCGCAATCAGCGGCGGTCTGGTCCAGCCTTCGGGTCGCGAGCTGCACCGCCGACCTTTTCCCGGCATATCGGATGTTGTCGACCCATATATCGACGGTGACATCCCGCTCGGCAAACTGCGGTAGCACGTAATCCGCGTGCCCGCCCGCCACGGCTGCCAGCGTGTGCATTATCTCAGGTGCACACGAATGTCCCATGGGAAGCCGCAGAAGTTCCCACCAACCGCCACCGGAATCAGCGAAGCGGAAGAGGTGACGCGACTCCGGTGGAATCTCGATCGCGTAAAAGCCGGTCTTGAAATCGCGGGTCGAACCACACTCTTCACGGCTTGCCCCCAGATACGCCGAAACGTGTCCGAGAGGCACATGCGCCTCGTACCCCCGCTCGTGAGCGGCCCGGTTGCCGTCCACTGTCCACAATATGAAGCGCTGTCGCAGCGCCCCGTCCTTCTCTTCCAAGACGGTAAAAGGAACCGAAGCGAACGGGCCGGGACCGGTCGAACTGCGGGCAATCCCGTTGTCGGCAAGCAAAGACGCATGTTCAGGACGAAGGGTTGAGGGTGAACCGATTACCGTCTCGGTTTCAACACGAGGGAAGAACGTTGTTTGCCACGTATCGTCAAAGCGGCGGAGAGCCGCTTCGTTCATCCGCGCGCGCAGCTTGTCGACCGACATCGGCTTGATCGGCGCGACGTGCAACGGCGAGGCACGCTCCTCCTTGCTACGCGGCAGACGCGTCGAACCGCCTCGTCGGGTGACGGAGTGGAAATGACCACTGCGGAGGTATCCCGTCACAAGTGCCTCGTCACCTTGCCGGTCTCGAGTGCCCTGGCAAGGTCCACGTCGCCCCCGGCGTACCGGAGTGTGGTCCTCGAAAGCGTCCCGGGACCTCCCTCCTCCTCGTGCTTCGTCAGCCGATCGACGAGGTGCGGCGACAGCTTGCCGCTGGTCAGCAACGGCAAGAGGTGCTTCACTGCGCCGCGTTTGATCGAGTGCGCGGTGTACCCCTGCATCTGCACCGACTGACCCCACAGAGAGTCCAACGCCGACGTCGTCAGCCTTGTCAGGGGTGCGAAGGGTGCGCACTTCCTGAACAACATGGCGATCTCCGTCGTCAACGGCCCCTGGATCACCGCGAACCGCGACGCCTTGAAAGGATCGTGCGTCCGCCCCTTCGGCGTCTGGAACCAGTCCACGATCACCTCCTTCTGCGTCACCAAGAGGAACTGGGCGGACGAAAGATCCGCCACCTCCGCCCAACGGGATGCCGTCTTCCACGCGACGAGGAGGGCAAGATGAACGGACGGCTGCTGCAGCCTGGCGTGAGACACGAGCTTCTGCTTCTCGAGCGGCGTCGCTTGGCTGTCCGGGATAGCCGCACCGCCACCGCGCAGGGCCTTGGCCAAAACTCTCAGGGGGTGATTCTCGAACCCCATCGCCCCAAACGAGGCCGAGAGGGCCTTGGTGTAGGCCAGCTGTCCCTGGGGCCGAATACCGGTCGCCGCCACAAAAAGACACGCCGAGTCCGCAGTCATGCCCAGCCCGCGTGCCGATGTCCATGCAAGCATCCGCCGCCACAAGTTCCGGCGCTCTTGCGTTGTCGATCGAGCCCACATATCCGCCACAGCCGACGACATCCTCATGCGTGCCATTTCCAAAGAAACCGCATTCTCCTTGGTTTGACCTGTACGGGTCGTACCGCCAGACGTGATGAGGCGGTACACTGCCCGGCCTATCTCCGACGAAGGGATCAGTTCGGTTCTCGGCGCGCCGGAAGTCGACAGTAGGGAGGGGCTGGATCGGATGCGCTTGGGTGGTTGGGTCGGTGTTGGTCGACGCGTCGACGAATCGATTGTGTGTGCCGACGGGGGATGAGGTTGCATTCGGCGCACTGCCACGACAGCCGGCGGGGGGGGAAGCCGGGGTCGATATTCCATTAGGAATGTTGGGGACGGTCGCGACGGAGCGCTTACCGCCCTTGGAGAGAACCTCATAAACGTTCGGGGAGGTTCTGGGCAGAGTGGCTTTGGAACTGGCGTCATCAACACAGGCCGGGGGTCGGCCAGTCATTTTCCCCCGGCCTTGGCGTTTCCCGTCCGCGGCTTAAACGCCATCTTTTTGGCGGGGCCGTGTTTCTCCTTCTTGGAGTCGAGAACCGCCTCGGCCTTGTCGAGGGCGTCTTCCGCCTGGGTCCCTATCTGCCGGAGCAGGTCGCGCCGGCTGTGTCCCTTCTCGACGTAGAGGCGTTGCATCCTCACGGCCGTCAGCAGGTCGTTGCCCAACCTCAATTGGTCCGGGCTCTGCAACCAGCCGACCGTTGCCGACACCGAGAGAACCCAGCTCCGCAACATGTTGAAGTTAGACTCCAAAAGTTCGCCGCCAGCGAGGTGGGTCCTCCCACACACGTACGCCACCTCCAAATCACGAACGAGGCCCTCCGGGTCGCCCTCGATCGCGTTCGCCAGCGACTGCACGTCCTTCGCCTCCTTGACGAACACCCGCGGAGCGACAGCCACCGGCTGCCCAACTGTCGCCACCGGCGCGTCCATTGGCGCGTCCGCCTCCATCGGTGTCGCCGACGTAGGCAGCGCGGCCGCCGAGGCTACCGCAGGCGGCGGCTGCCGCGCGAGGCCCATAAGCTGCGCCTGCATCTGCGTCATCATCGTCATCATTTGCTGCTGCTGGCGTCTTTGCTGTTCAAGCTGTTCCTGTTGCTGCCGCAACAGCACCTGCATCGTCGCCACCTCCGGTGCGGCAGCCGGAAGCGTCTGACCTGCCGATGTACCCTCCTTCGGCCTGAGACTCGGCGGCGGCACCACGAAACCCGGCACCACCTTGGCGACGGCCTTGTTTACGGACAAGGCATCCTTGCTCTCCAGCATGAGCACCACCGCCAGAAGGTGTTGCAGATCAAACGCTGCCACCTCTGCAAACATAACTTCGAGCACGTCGATTACCACTGAACGCACGACCTCCACGACACCGACTTCGCAGCGACCGAAACGGGAGACGCAAAAGACTTCCATATCTCTGACCTTAAACTTACGTTTGTCAGGATAATCGTCCTCGCCAAACCTCTTCTTCCAAGCTGCTCTTAGGGACGCAGGGTATCTGCATTCCCAAATGTCCGACGTCGGAAGAGGCGATTGCGACATTCAAAAAACTTGACTGTTTCTTTGAACCAACCACACCCTGAAGGCTGTGTAGAGTTCTCTAATCGATTTTCGTGGTGCATCAACTCCCTCAGTGAAACTGTGAGTGTTTCCACCACGTTTTGAGGTGTCCCCATCAATGGTAAGGTGTTTCCACCACGTTTTGAGGTGTCCCCATCAAGGGTAAGGTGTTTCCACCGCATTTTGAGGTGTCCCCATCAAGGGTAAGGTGTTTCCACCGCATTTTGAGGTGTCCCCATCAAGGGTAAGGTGTTTCCACCGCATTTTGAGGTGTCCCCATCAAGGGTAAAGTGTTTCCACCGCATTTTGAGGTGTCCCCATCAATGGTAAGGTGTTTCCACCGCATTTTGAGGTGTCCCCATCAAGGGTAAAGTGTTTCCACCGCATTTTGAGGTGTCCCCATCAAGGGTAAGGTGTTTCCACCGCATTTTGAGGTGTCCCCATCAAGGGTAAGGTGTTTCCACCGCATTTTGAGGTGTCCCCATCAAGGGTAAGGTGTTTCCACCGCATTTTGAGGTGTCCCCATCAAGGGTAAAGTGTTTCCACCGCATTTTGAGGTGTCCCCATCAAGGGTAAAGTGTTTCCACCGCATTTTGAGGTGTCCCCATCAAGGGTAAAGTGTTTCCACCGCATTTTGAGGTGTCCCCATCAATGGTAAGGTGTTTCCACCGCATTTTGAGGTGTCCCCATCAAGGGTAAAGTGTTTCCACCGCATTTTGAGGTGTCCCCATCAAGGGTAAGGTGTTTCCACCACGTTTTGAGGTGTCCCCATCAAGGGTAAAGTGTTTCCACCGCATTTTGAGGTGTCCCCATCAATGGTAAAGTGTTTCCACCGCATTTTGAGGTGTCCCCATCAAGGGTAAAGTGTTTCCACCGCATTTTGAGGTGTCCCCATCAATGGTAAGGTGTTTCCACCACGTTTTGAGGTGTCCCCATCAAGGGTAAAGTGTTTCCACCGCATTTTGAGGTGTCCCCATCAATGGTAAGGTGTTTCCACCACGTTTTGAGGTGTCCCCATCAAGGGTAGAGTGTTGCCACCGCATTTTGAGGTGTCCCCATCAATGAGGAGGGTCTTCGACCGCATTTTGCGGTGATCATTGAGGTCTGCCCACCATCGAGGAGGGGTTCCCAACGCACAGCCCCCAAAACAGGTACAGTCTTAGCTTTGATGAGGTGTCCCGGCCCTTTGAAGAGGTAGGTGAAGCAGGAGGCCTGCAATTCGGTCGTCAAGTTGTTCCATGATAATCACGGAGGAGTCGGATCTCCAACTGAGTTACGTTGTGCACGTTGAGAGATCGAAAATGGGCCAATGCGGAAGAAGATGTCTAGAGAACCGGTGCTGATGTTTGACTTGCTCCCGTTGTGCCAAAGCACCCAGTCGTCATTCGTAGTTCCTCCATCCTTTAGTTCTCTGCTCACAAACGAAGAGGCCGGTCAGCGCAAAGCTGGCAGTAGTCGATAATGATGTGATAACCTTCCACGGTTCAAAAATAGTGAGTGTCATCTGGTCGAGTTTCATCGGAAGAATTCTGGTCGGGTTTCGTCTGGAAAAGGAAGTGTAGCATCATAAGGAGAATTCTGGTCGGGTTGCGTGTGGAAAAGGAAATGTAGCTTTCCAAGGTTGCGTACGGTAGCGCGGGTAGCGCGGAACATATTGATGGATTGTCGTTTCTGTAGCGTGAGAACTCTTTTATTCCGAAATCGAAACAGGGTCTAGACAGAAGTTGAGGTTAACGTGATGTCGTCGCCATGTCAGAACAGCGAGTCCGAGTTGGTGAGTGCCATGATGCGGCAGGAGACGTCGTGCACCACTTTCGTGAACGAGGCGACTAGTGGACGGTTAGTGGTTTGCAGAAAGACTTGGGAGGAGTTTGGAGGTTGTCGCAGCAAGGGCTACCAGATGTTCGTAGCAAAAGAGCTGAAGAGAAGAGGGCTGTATGCCACGACGGATGTGGGAAGAGGTCAAGGGCGAAGACGCTTTATATGCATCAACTGTCCGGAGCACACACAGGTCGCTTCTCCGGATAAGGGACCATCGGATAGTGACGCCACGGAGCAAGTCGCAGAAGCTGTCATGGAGCTCACCGTGGACAAGGGATCAGAGAATGACGCCACGGAGCAAGTCGAAGAAGGTGTCATGGAGCTCACCTTGGTTGAGCAACTGGAAGCGATGGGAGACACTTCAACCCAGCAAGAACCGCTGAGCCTCACCGCGGTTGTTGCTGACTCGTCGTCTGGGTGGGGCCAGTTCTTCTCTCACCGACTGGTTGCTTGTCTGTCGACAGCAACTACGTTGGTGACCTGGTTGAACACGGTGCAGGAGGGGTTGACTTGCGCTCTGTACGCGAGCGTGATGGCCGTGCATCACCTACCCCCTGCAGCAGTCAGCAAGGATATGCTGCGTGAGTGCGCGCTGGAGTACGGCACCACCTTGGAGACGTGCGCCACCGACGGGCTGGGGACAACGGCAGTCCAGGCATTTGCCGCGAAACACCGCATAGGGTTCCTCCACAGCTGGGAACTCTTCCGATTGTGCTTGGGGGGAAGCGGAAGAGATCGGTTTGAGCAGAACATCGTGTTCTTGCCGTCGTCGCGCGGGCCCAGCGGAACAGGGCACTACATTTACGTGTACCTGCCGAAGAACTTTGCACTGCGCATGAATCCAGATCTGGTCAAACAGATGGGGCTCGAGGCAACCACCGGGGACAAGTGCGTCATCGACGCCGATACTGGCATCGTGACAGAGTTTGCCGACTTGACCGGGTCTTCCTCGTGCCCCGCGCAGCCTACAGCGACAACGCCAACGGACGACGCAGTTTCTCAACTGCACACAGCTTTGACTGGCAAAAGGAAGAGAAGGGACTGCCCTGCTGAAGCAGCAATGCCCCCGCCTCCGCCACAATTCAACGCCATAGCTCCAGCCGATCAGGAGTCAAACACCCTGGACGGCAGATCGACTCGCAGGGCAGATGCTGCGCGAGATCATATCGCCGATACAACCGATGCCAGCGCTGGCCATCAGCAGCATCTGACTGCGATGCCAAGGCGAGAACTGAACGCCGACTCGGTGTCGAGCGAGCGGCTGGCGGCTCTGGAAGCCACGATGGCCACACTGGCCAACCGCGTGGCGGAGTTGACTGAGTCCCCCTTGTCCCGCGCGGCTCAACCTCCTGCGACAACCCCGACCGCCAACCCCTCAACATCCTCCTCGGGCCCTGAAGGTCAAACACACACTGCCCCCGTTTCGTCCCGGGCTGCCAAAAGGAAGAGACGGGACTCTCCTGCAGCAGTGCCCCCGCCTCGACGCGTTTCAGCCACAGACTTGACTGCGTCCTCCTCGTCGCCCGCTGCTCAACCTCACGCTGCCTCGGCTGTGACAACCCCAGCGGCCGATCCCAACACGTCCTCCGCGAGTCAACCGCACACTGTCTCCGTTTTGTGCTCCCGAGAGAAGTTGGAGCTTTGGAACAGCATACAGAAGCTCGGAAAGGGTGTTGGGTATGTGAACCGCGAGTTGAAGGTCAAGTACAACGCGTGGAAATGCCTCGGGCGAGCGGAGCGTTTGGAGAAGCTCGAAGTTTTGAAGAGTGAACATGACGAGGCACACCAGGAGGAACAGAATGCCTCCGCCGAGGCCAAAAACGCTTTCTCTGCCCTTGAGACGGCTTTCATGGTGTTAGGGAAGACACGGAATGCCGCCCGGGCGGAAGCAAAGAAAACCCTCGGCACCGACCGAGAGAAGAAGGTGCTTCGCATGGCCAACTCGCAGAACAGCATGCTGAAGTACCTGCAGCCCATTCACGTGGTTGCGACGGAAGGCCGGCCGTCAGGCACAACGCCTGTGGGGTCAGACTCAGAGAGCGACGAAAGCGAGATCCGCTTCGAAGACGTGCTCAGCGAGGCTGCTTCCCTTCCTCCTGACGAGTGCTCGTCAGAGGGGACTGTTGGTGATGCGGAAGGTGATGTGGGCGACTGGCCTGAGCTCGAAGTCGAGGATCGGCTCCTCCCCGAGCATCGGGAATCGATCGTCAGGATCCTGTTCATGCTCCGCGGCAAACTGGCAGAGGCCACAGCAGCCTACGAACGGTACACGCAAGGCTTTTTAGGTGCCGGCGATGTAGCCCTTAGCGACGGCCACGCGAAGATGGAGTCGTTGAGGAAGACTGTCTGCGGTGCTTTCGAGGGTCTCCTCCCTCCGTCTGCCATTGATGCATCCTTGGAGCGGGATGACGACGCCAGAGGGTGGGGGAAACACTTCTCTGCTGTGAACTCCGGCGTTGTGGCAAGAGCTGCAACACCATATCCTTTCTGGATAGGTGCTGCAAGAAGAGGGATTACCGGAAACGGGTCCAAAGGACGCAGCTCTTCGACCAGGCCGAGGCCGAACTCGATGGCACCGTGGGTGAAGAGCCCACCATCTGGACTTCCTTCAACGCAAAGGTTGGGGATGTTGGTAGCCTGAAAGGGTATCCTACGTGGGAGGGCACGCTGAGCGCAGTGCGGGTCATTGCGCAGTCGCGAAAGCCGTGCACCCTCATTGCCGGCCTGGAAAACTACCAGGTGAGGAATGTTCTGTTGCACGTGCACCGGAACAAGAGCGTTGTGCTGGACGACTTGCTCCAGGGCTTCTCCAGGAAGCAGCTTGTCGGATTCGCGGTCGAGTTTTCGGCCCTGGCACCGGTGCTGGTGCTTTGCATGACACACTCTGTCGTCATCAACTGTGCCAGCTACCTGGATGTCAGCGATCTGACAGACGAGCTGCGGGAGCCGCTCCCAAAACTCGAACGGCGGTCAGCGGGACGGAAGAAGATCACAGAGAAGTACCCTGCTCTTGTTGATCGCATCCGTCTCTTGCTTTCTGGATACTCCGCCCAGAGCCACGCGCGGCGAAGGGAATCTGAGCTGAAGGCGGGGTGTACGCCGACCGAGCTTCACCGCCTCCTCGAAGCTGAAGGCTTCGCTTTGTCGGATTCTTGCTTGCGGCGCTTATTCAAGGCGCCGAATGCTGGCCGCAAAGCTGCGTCGAGTTACCTCGACTTCTTCGACGTCCGGCTCGAAGGGCACGAGGACACGGGGCGGGATGATCATGTTGACGATCACTTCTGCAGGTCCCAGGTGCGGTTGGTGGTCGAGGCAGCCATGTTCGCCAACGCTTCCGCTAACCTGACCACTTCTGGTCCACGCGATGAAGCAATGGTCCTCAGCGTCGATGCGAAGTGCATCGTTCCTTTGGGGGCTGTTGCTGTTAACAAGAACATCAACACAAAGACGTACTACCGTGTTGACCCCGAAGGAGCTGCAGACAACCAACCTCGCAAGCCTCAGGTCCCGGATCACAGCTTCGTGACCGGGGCAGGTGTCAAGCCGGTCTGTGTGCTGGAGTTGGTCCCCGATCCTGCGGAGCTGAGCCTCTCGAGGAACAACGCAACTGGAGACGCCCGCAATCGTCTCCATTTTCCCTACCCCCGGAATGGGCCTGTCCGGATCTTCCTGCGGTCGACCAAGTACTCCCGCACGAACAGCCAGACAAACGTCAACGACACTCGGGTC